>VZRO01000203.1:566891-581748 GCA_013397915.1 Daphoenositta chrysoptera | reverse complement strand
AAGCCATCTACCTGAGCCATGGAGATGTTTGAAGGATGTATGGGTTGAAGACCAGCTCTGTTGTCACACAGTGCACCACTCCAATAAAGCTGCAGAGATAATTCATGGCAGGTATTGAACAGCCACAGGTTCCTGTTCCATGGACTCACCAGCTGGGCATGAGATTTTAGCTCTGTTTAGTTCATCTTACCTGCATCACCACACCACCATGCACACACCAGCAGGTAAATGCCATGCATGGCTAATTAATGCCTCTGAAGGGTTTCTGTTGCACAGGGTGCAAATGACAGGGACACCACACTGCATTTTGCACCCCATTTTGCCTCAAATGAAACAGCCTGAAGTTTTTTCACATCAGATTTGGTTAACTTTCAGATATGCACAATAAATGTGTCTCTTTATTAGCCTCAGTATTCAACTGCAGCCTTTTCCTTGTCACATGGGAGCCACACATCAGGGGGTGGATGTGCAGAGAAAAAGGTGAATATCCTGTTGTGTTCCTGAGCACAACATCACTGAGAAACGTGGCCAGAAACTCTGCTCTGTGTGCAAACCGAGTGTCACTGGGATCCAGATTAATAGGGAAACATATCGCATGTGACTGGAAAGAGAGAGAATCTCAGAAATCAGGCCAAGGGCTCCACATTATGAATATTGCAATTTCACTAGTCAAATCCAGGTCAAAAGTGGTCAATACAAACATAAATCTGGGCACCTGTCCACAGCATTCTGCTTCTATTCTAGCAGCAAGCAAAGCATTTTAGATGGAGTAATAAAAATTCCAGTCTAGGTAGTTCTGGGTTAGGCTGCCCTGGATCAAAGCAGCCAAACTCCCAAAATCCTGATTGTGGCTGAGAACAGTTTGAACATGCTGTAATTTATGAAGAAACCCAAAACTCAGCATAATTAAGATGCAAACCCCACCCCTCTAAATCAGTAAGAAATCATCAGAGATGTGTCTTTTTTTATTCTTCCCACAGGAGAAAGTGGAATATTTTATATCAAAAGAGCACTTTAAACTTACCAGGGTGGCTTTATTCACTCATTGTTCTTTTCCACAGCCTGTACCTCCAAAGCATGCAATGTTGTGGGAGCTTTTCATCCATTTATTTTCTTTTTTTTCCTATCCTTCTCTCTAACTTTGACTTACTGGCATTTCAGTACAGGTGATCCTGTCCCCACACTCTCCAGTGTGCAAACTGTGGGCAGCAAGAAACCTGTCATCAAAGCGAACAGGTTCCCTCACTTCCCACTGTGATATTGTTTTTCCTGGCTCCAAAGTTCCCGGTGGTTTTGGAGACAGGAACACACATCCTGCACTCTGTGACTCACCTTCAAAGCCATGTCTGTGGTTCCAAAAGCCTTTTAAGATACTTCCTCAAAATACTTTTTTTAAAAAAGGAAATTCATATCTAATGATCATGAAGTGATTGAACACAGGAAATGTGTATAAATCCCCTGCTTTATAAAAGTACAGTCTGGAGAAGGAGAGAAGGCTGGTTTGTGTCCTTTGTACTTACAGCCAAATTCTGGGCCAGGAGAGGGATTTTGGTGGGAAAATGGATTGTCTCCCAGCTCCTCAGATCATCTGAAGCAGCTATTCATCTTTCAAACATGCACTTCTGGACTTAATTATACCTTATTTCAGCTTCCCCTTCACCTTTTGGCACTGATGCAAAGCAGGAGGCAGAATTTACTGCTGCTGGAGCTTATTAACATGACTGCTATTGCTCACAGAGGAGAACAATGCAAATTACGAGCTGGGCCTCTCCTGTGGTGTAAACCAGCAGCAGTTTAGTGAAGTCACCAAAGGTGGGACAGTTCTCATCTGCACCAGGGCTTCTCCATTCGGCCATTTAATGATTGCAAGCTACTGGGCTTCAGAACCCTAAAATAACTGCATCGACAGCAATGTGAGCATCAGGGACAGCCATCCCCATCTGACAGAGGCACAGCTCAGTGTGGGAGGAGAAAAGACACTCAGCCTTGATTTAGGGCAGCACTGGAAAGAAACCCTCTTGGTATAACCAAAACTTTCACTGCCAGCCCTGAAATCTGGCAAATGGGAATCCAAGGTTGCTTTTTTCCCCCCTGTATGTAGAATATTTAAGCTGATACTGGAAATAGGAATAGCAGAGTCTTGGCCGGTAACTAATCTAACAGAACAGATTTGGTTTTCATGAATGACTGGAATTTTCGTTTGCAATCAGTGGCTTGAAATCTATTTTGACTGGGAAAACATTGCTCAGCCTTACCCTCTGCAAGCCCGTCTGTGTCAGACTCTCACATATCCCAAGCTCATTGTCACAGACCCTGGACTGTCCCCATAACTCCCTGTGATTTCACAGTTCTCACTAGAGCAACTTGGGGTGATTTATTTTTCCTCCTCTCTCTCCCAAATTATGCCATTTTCACGGAGTCCCCAGGGAGTTAGACACCCTGAAACCCCCACAATCCCTCCAGGCTCCTTTGGGAATGCCCCCAAAATCCCAAGTCCTTTCCAGGTGGAATCCTCCGAATTGGTGAAGTCAGAGCCAGCAGTTCTTGCTCTTACACACCTGCAGCTCATTTTCTCACAGGAACTGCTCACCACAAATAGCACAGAGAATGTAATTACATGTAACTTTTTCTATTATTTTTCTATTAGGGGATTTCTTAATGCAAAAAAAAGTCCCACTTTTTTAATAACGAACGAACAGAGAGATGTCTCAGCATCAAGAGGGTTTTAATTAGAAATGCTACCTGTAAGTACATCTAAACAGTCGGTAGCAGCCATGGAACACTTCTAATTATAATCATCATTTTGTTTTTCTCTCAGGTAGCTTAGCTCATTAATTACTTTTTTAAAAAATCAAGTCTAGCATTCAAGTCTACTGTGCAATATAAAATTCAAATTAGACTGATATCACTACCAAAATATTATGAGCTGATTTATATTAATGGTATTCCGTACACACAAATATCTGTAAGTTATTGTCTATAAATAAATGGAATGGAGTAGTCCAAACCTTTGGACTCCCAAAGCTCACCTGTGTTTAGGAAGTCGTTGTCTTAAAGAAGTATTTCTATTAAATACCTATATTTCTGGGGTTCCACCTGTTTTATAACTATTTCTGATTACAGATGCACTGTGGGGCAGGATAAATGTTATCAGCACAGTAAGCTCAGGCCATGAAAAGCAGTACAGGACTCTTTTCAAGCCTTGCAATATCATCCTCCATGGACAGTCTCTGTGGTGATGAACTTGAATTCCAAAATTGTGATGACTAAAAGAGGTCCAAGTTCAAACTGCTAAAAATAAAGCTCCTCTGTTTCTGTTTTACTTTGCTCCTTTATGTCCAATTGACTTAAATGAGGTCACAACAGCAAACTGCTTTGAATAAGACCCAGACAAAACCTCTGCTTTTACAAAGACCCAAGGTGCCCACAAAAATGTGCTGAAAAATGGGAGTGCTCAAAGCTTCCCAGCACTCTGCTCAGTTTTAGCTCTCCCTGAGCCAGCACACTCATGGTGGAGCCTTTTCCTTGTGCTGCTTTTGGAGGATTTTGATACCTGTGGGGACGTGAGGTGAGGCTTTCCTTCCTTGGAGGCACCACAGAACCACTGCTGAGGGTTCCATGGGCAGGAGGGCAGCGATGTGAAGGAGCCAAACCTTCCTTCTAAGGGTGATGTGCTGTCTCTTCTTTTTTCTGTGCTATCCTCAGCCCAGTCCTCATGTAAATGTGTTATCGGGATGTCTCTTCCATGAGCCCATTATCTTTACACAGAGCATCTTGGCTTTCAAGTTCAATATTTTCAGAAAGCTCTGCTCCTTCTGGCGCTTTGCTCAAGTTCACTTGGTCCCATGAAGAAAACTAACCATGAAAAGTCACTCTACTTCAAGTGACTGCACTGGAATAATTCTGTGCCAGTTTTTCTTAAAGGAGAAAGGAAAGCAGCACCCTCAGCCCAGCTTCAGCTGTGCAGTCTTTTCTCCAGCTTTGTAAATGTTTACCCTCTCGTTTGTTCAACAACAGCTTATTTTCACACTGTAAACAAAGGCCTTGTGCTTAACAGCATTAATTTGACAGTGTACAGTGTTGGCAACATCCCACTAATATGTGGTGGTGCTTGTTAAGAGGTGTGCTGAGCAGCAGAGCTGCGCTAAGCTCGAGAGGAACGAGGCAGCAGCAGCATCCTTTGACTCTGGGTGGAGGCAGGTCAGAGCTGCTTGGTACAATTGGTACAAAACAGCCTCTGGCTGTTTGCAAACCTCAGCACATCCCCAACAGGGCACGAGCTGAGCAGATCTGAGCCCTGAGGTGTCTGGAAGGAGCACTTGGCTCTTCGGGATTTCTGTTCTGACTTATTAGTAATGGTGATGCCATAATAATTTTTTCCTTTTCTTTTATACCTCTTTTCTATACCTTTGTACCCTTTTGTATTCTTGGTGTTTCTTTTAGCCTACATTCCTAGACTTGATGTTTTGTTGAGTTAGGAGACCGAACATCTTGGAGGCCTCAGACACCAAGGTCCTCTCTGGAACACATTTTGTAAACTCAAAGATGGGTCTGGCCAGGGGAGGGTTCCTGGGCAGGGGGGTTCACTCGGCCTCACTCACTGGGGAATCTTTGATAGATTTGCTAATTTGTAACACCTATAATTCTATACCTGATCTATCCTGGGGGTGCATTTTGGGGTGGGCATTTCGATGTGCATGTTCGGAGTGTTCCACCTGGACAGAGTGCACTAGGGATCCCTGAAATAAATACTGAGTGAAAAACCCCTTTTTCCCTTCTAACCGTGTTCAGCTCTGATTTTAAGAACAGGGATCAAGGCATCAATGGGACAACTGGAAAATTTTGTTTTTCCTAAGTACTAAACTCAAAGCACCAATTTGGTTGGGTTTACCTGAACAAACCCATAATAGAATTCTTCGGAGATGCCTGCATTTTGTGAGTTTACCACATTGCTCCTCAATTTCAGACTTAAACTAAGCCACTGTGGTATCAGAACCCTCTCACTGAACCCACGGTTTACTTATTTCAGTCACATTCAGCTGGCATCAGTGTTCTTGGAAATCCAGAAGAATTTATGTGGGAGATGGAGTGCTTGCTCTTGAATAAACCAGGATAAGAATTACGACTAAGGCTGGAATGTAAAGAGAAATGAGGTCTCAGGCTTAGAGCGAGAATGTTCTGAGCTATTTTCTGTTTCCAAGTGCTTGAAATAAGTATCATATTAGAGAGGGAAAGTTATTATTGTAAACTTCTTCCAATTCGGTGTGTATAATAGAGATGTCATGGAGGAGATAAACTGTATTTAATTTTATGTTTGAGTTCTGGTTGTTTGTTGCTGTCTCGGGGGGGAGGGAGCAGAAGGTTGTTTCTCAAGTCCTTTAGTCTTTAAAAATGTCAGGATTTGATGCAGTGCTGTATATTATGCACAATTTTTTCTCTCCGTGATCCAGAAATGATTGTGTTGTGAAATGCTGAAATCTTAGGAGCTTCAGAATAACTGGAGGTAGTTTAAGTACGAAGTACTGAAGTATGCTGTGTCTTAGAGGATTTTATATTGGGTTTTGTTTGCAACAAAGATGCGGAGAAATTCTGCCGTTCACTTGCAAATGGCACACCGAGCTGAGGAGCTGGATTGCACCCAGAGTGAAACGCTGCTCGCTTTCTCCCCCTCTCCTCAGGCCCGTGCTTCTCATCGTGGTGGCTCAAAAGCAGCTGCTGAAGGCAGCGTCTGATGCCAGCGAGAAGCAGCTTCTCTGCCCGGCAGTGCCTGCTGTGTTTGCACCTCTCTGCCTTCTCCAGCGAGGCACTGGAGCACCACAGCTGTCTGCAAACTGCAGCCAGGAGGGGCTTCTTCAAGGTTTGCAGGTCTGTGGTTCAGTAATTGGAAAACCAGGGGTCTAACTCTGGTTCTCCTGCCAACACAAAGTTCAGCGGTTCGAAGCGCACCAACAGCCGAAGTACCTTCTGATGTTAATGTGAGTTTTGTGATGAACATCAGTGCTTTGAGATTTTTTGGTTTTATTGATAACTCATTTCAGGAGTCTGAAAGACGGTGGGGTTTTATGACAAATATGGATTTGATTATGTGCCAGTGGGGCTTAGCACAGCCCCAGAGGATGTCATTCTTCCCGGGGTTTACGCTGGGCAGGAGTGTCAGAATTTATACAGCCCAGGAGTGTCCTGCTAATGGCAAACTGACCTGAACTGGGATTGTGTGTGAGTTGTGCTTGAGAAAAACTGCAGGACTGAATTGACTTTGAATTGTCATTTCCCCTGAATTGCTCAAACCCTCCCACCCCACTCCCGAAATATAGTTAAATGATTAAAATGACTGCCTAGACACAGCTGTTAATAAAATGTTAATGAAATCAGATTAAATCAGACCCATTATAGTTTAAACATTAATATTCCCCTATTGAAACTCTGGTACAAAGCTGAGGATTCCAGATGTCCTCCAGGGAGGGGCTGTGGTAAAGCTGAAACCTACACACCGTGGAAATCAACCTACAAAAGGATGTGTAAGATCTGATGTCAGTAGTTTGCTCTGCACTGATCTCTTCACGCTGGAAACAGTTTCTGGAAGGTAAAACCCCCCACACACGGTGGCATATTCTGAAACAGAAAGCTGAATCATTGTATTAAGGCACAAACCTATCTAAAGGGATGCTGTTGGAGATATTTGGGACTTTAGCTACGAGTGAGGACAGGCACCCAAATTGTTTGCACTGCTCCCACGAGGCCTCTCAGGGCTGCTGCTCTGTCCTTTCTGCCCCTTGCTCCCTGCTGATACTGGACCCATCACAGGGAACATTACATGGAGTTGTTTTCCTGTTCCTGTACTGACATCTTCCATTTTCTGGCTTAGCCCTGAGCCCGAGCTGTGGCCAGAGTCCCCGGAGGGAGCTCAGCCCATTCCCCTGGGGCAGAGCGTGGTGCCAGAGCCAGGGCTGTGCATGTGCCCATCCTGCCAGGCTGGCTGTGGTGAGGCTTGGGGAGGGCAGGGTTAGCCAGGGATTCCTCCTGGTGAGGATCAGCTCCTTTCCTTTCCCTCCAGAGGGCAGGACACACGGCAAGCACTGCCAGTGATGTATTTATGGGTTACCTTACTTTGGGGATTTTTGTGGGATGGTCTTGGCACCCTTAGAGACTGCTATGACTGAATCACAGCCTTCTGGAATTTGTGTTTCACTCCTGGAAATCACTAATCTCTGGATCTGGAGCACCAGGCAGTAACCTTCAGTCATTTGTACACCTGTAACCTGTCTGTCCCCCGTTTGTCACTGCTCCTCTGTGCAGCACAGATCCATTTCATTCAGCCTGACTACCTAGGACAAGCACTGTGTCCACTCCATCATTTTTATTGCTCTCCTCGGCAGTGTCTCCAGTTTATCAACGTACCTTCTATAGAGGAGAGCCCTAAAATATATATATGCACTACATCAACCTTGAGCCGAGTTTGTGTAACTGGGCATTAATCACCCCTGTGGCCTCATCCCCTCCCCTCAGGTGCTGGGTACCTTCTGCTGATGCTCCCAGGTGCCTCCCAGTTCCTGAGAGGAAAAACTTCTCAGCCCACAAGATTGAGTTTCCTGAATTTAAATACCGTTTAAAGAATTTAAATTCCTGAATTGAAATACCATATATTTCATATGTGGAAGGATTGTGCTGCTCACTCATTTTTGTCTTTCCATTACTTTCCTCCTGTTAGAGTTCCTCCCTCTGATTTTTTTTCCTCTGATTGACAGCCTTCATTTTTATCTTTGTAGAATTTTGTTTACCTTATTTTTTTTCTGTTTCTGGAACAGAACTGCCTAAAATAGAAATTTCCCTCGATTTCTGCCCGTCATTTAAAATTTATTTCCTGTGAGTTTATTATCTATTCTCTGTTGTAAGAGCGTACCCAGTTATTCTCTGTAGATAAACCCCAGTTTGACTGGGACAATAGTGACTCAGATACTGCACCATGATTTTGGTTTTTGCTTTCATCAGCTGTGTTTTCAAACACAGCAGACAGAATCATGTCAGAGTATGTACTGAGGCCTCAGAAAGGTAAGCAGGGTGTGATTCACCACCACCACATGACAAAAGTTAGCTGAGCAAAAAGCCTCAACCTCTTTCTGCCAGAGAAGAGCAAAAAAACCCAGCCCTTTGCTGTGTGTGACCAGGAGTTTGTGCCACTTACCTGCATTATGGGTATTCATTGTTGCAACTCTTTTGTGGGTGTTTTGCTATTTCTTGTTCCAAACTTACAGCAGCAATTCAATAAAGATCTCATTTCTCTAAAAAAATGAAGACACTTAAATTTCTGTCCCAGAAATCCATACCAGGAACTTCTGCTCATGCACATGCACGGCACAAACCCCTCCTCCCTGTCTGTGAGGTGAGCACACACCTGCACAGGGGGGCTGGTGAGAGGAGCTCCAGCTCTCATGGTCAGAGAATTACACATCTGGAAACCAAAACTCTGCACTTACCACTTCCACAACCTGTACCCTCCCTGCAAAAAATGAGTTGCAGAAACCCAGAAACCAGAGGAGGAGGGAAGCAGCCACAGCATCAGGTAAACCAAGAAACTATCAATAAAAGCATGGAGCTGTAGTACTCTGGTTTCAGTAGTGCATCCATAAATCGTTTGATCTAAGGTACCACAATGATATACAGAATATCACACCAGCAACAGGCAGCCCTGAGTCTGGTGATCTCTGGAGCTGACTTTGATCACTGCTGCCTGGGCGAGCTGGGGCTCACTGGATTGATTAATTCATTTCTAGGATGGTTATGGCTTCACTTTTTAATCCTTTCTAACTTTTAGTTTGTAGAGAAGATAATACTTTAGGTTTTAATCCAGTCACGAGGATATGCCTTTTAGGTTGGGCCTGCCTTTATCAGGCTATTCCACTTAATGCCACTAAATAAGATGATTGGGAAACAAACCAGCAAGGCATAAATTTTCCCTGGTTCTTTGACAACTCGTGTTGCATTCATCTGTGCTTAAACACAGTTCTGAACCATAACTTTAACTGGGAGACGTGAGAATATTATCAGGGAATGATTCATAGGATTAGATATCAGCCTCCTCTTGCAAAACATCTTCTCTGTTACACTGTTTAGTTTGGGGTTTTTCATTTGTCGCATTAATGTGAGTTGTGAGCAGAGCTCCAGAGGCAATGTATTGCATACAGGAGTTGTTATAGAACATTAAGTCCATCTCATAATTAAATGCTCTATCTATTTTCTTGTAAACAATAAGACCATAAAAGAGGTAATAGAAAAAAATGATGTCCCGAGTGTAATGGCTTATACAAAATATGGCCAAGAGAGCTCAGCATTGCAGCCTGCTGGAGGTGCCAAGTCCTCTGGCTTTGTCCTTAACCCAGCAGAGAAAAGTTACTCTCATCCATGGGCTTTTGAGCACAACAGATGATCTCTTCATGGGCTTTGAGCATTGCATGGCAAGAATTCCCCAGCTAATGAACGAAAGAATACATTTTTCTGGATACAAAAGTACTCTAAAAAGAGAGTTTTGTAATCAATTTAAAAGCTAGACCTGAATTAGTATTAGATTTTCCTTATGTTTAATTAAGTCTAATTAAACAATGCAGACATCTTCCTGTCACCTGTGGTGTGATTATGTTAAATTTTTAATGCGTGTGAAGGATTAGGCTGCACATCTAATCTATATCTAGCAATCTGTTCTCTCTCTGGAGTATTTTTTATTTAGTTCTGCTTTTGTATAATGAGTTGCATTTCAAAGGAGATTGTTGAACAGTGTGGTGGGAAGGGACGTGTCGTGCTGCAGGGTGTGCAGGGAGAACATTGCAGAGCAGGCTCCGAGCGTGGGGGCTGCGGGGCCCTGCCGAGGGCTGCAGCAGGGACAGCCCACCCTGCCTTTCTGCCAGGAGAAGGCATCAAAATCAAACATTTCTGCGTGTTTAGGAGCTTCAGTATATCCCTCCTCCCCAGCAGAGCCAAATGATTAAGGACTTTGAAAATCCCAACACAGGGTTCACATTGAAAATATCCCTTGCAGCGTGCACACATTTCAAGGTTGCACATTCCTCAGACTTGTTTTCCCAAGGGGCTGTCAACTGTGTAATAGAAAAATGTATTTTTACATCTCCCCACTCCTGAGCACCCCCCAAACCCCTCCTAATCTTTGCACTGCCTCTGAAACACAGGAATGCATCTCTGTATCTCTGGTCACCTCCTGGGATGAACCCCTTTATAGAGAGGCCAAGGATGTTTCTGGGAGCAAGTGCTTTAAGAGATGGGTATTTGCATCTGGTCCTGATAACTGTCTTCTCTAACAAAACCAGTGGGAAAAAAAACTCGTCAGCTATTCATCAAAAATGGGTTAAATGTATTCTTATTCATGCTATAAAAGGCACATAAAATACTTCTCTGGCAGTTTATTTGCATTAGCCATTACTTGCATCTGAGGACAAAAGACAAATTCACATAATTATTTTTCAATTGGTTGGGTCTGTGTCTGTGTAATCATTTTTTCACAGTGTATGAAGCCCTTTTTCAATAGACCATAACAGTAATAGCTATTTCTTATTTACAACTGGAGGAGAAGATCCAGCAACCAGATTTTATTATGCAGAGTGAACTTTTCAAAATTAAATTAGCAAAGCTAACGTGGTGGCCCATAGTAAACTAATTAGTTGTTAGACTGTTGGCAGAGATAGTATCAACTCTTTCAGACTTCCTAACAAACATCCTCAAAAATTACAAGCAGAGGGTTTCTATTGCAGATTGGTTAAGCATGAAAATATTCATTCTCTTTAGTCAGAGAGAGAAGGTGGTGGCAGAAGGAGCAGCTCAGGGGCAGAGCCAGGCAGCAAATGGCCCCCAAACCTCCCTGATCAAAAGCAAAGCCCAGTCAGATGGATGAGAGGTTTTCATTGCCACAGTTTAAGCGCCTTGAACATCGCTATCTTTATGGATAAACCCAGAGGCTTTGATCTGCAAAAGCAGTGCGAGCTCCGGGGGGGTTTGGGGAACAGAGTCTGGTGGGGTAACCTGGGCCAGACAGCAGTGCTCAAACAAATGAACGCACCCACCCATCTGCCCTGGGGCTGAGGCTCCAAAAACACCTTCCTGGCACCTGTTGGGAGCCTGGATCCTCCCCGTCCCCCAGCCCGACGGGCTGCTCTGCACTTCTGCAAAATTAATGGGGTGCTCATTACGAAATCCACGCCGCATCTCATTAAAAGTGCTCTGTCATTGAAAGTAGAAGGTGGAGGCTTTTTAAACTGGGGTTTTGTTGCCCTCTAGTGAATGAGGTCAGCATTATGCATGGGAAATTATTTTGATCACTGCATAATTAATGCGTTCTGAATTGGTACAAAAGTGCAGCCAAATTGCATCCTGTTCCCACTTGAATTAGTTAACCTACGGATACTCTTTCTTACAATGTGTTGCTTCCTTGCCTGAGCCTTTTCTTTTTTTTTTCCTTCTTGCAATGAGAATGCACGACTGTGTGGGTATCATGATAAGGCGAGGAAGCCAGAGACAAGGAATAAATCAACTAAATGGATCTGCAGCACAGCAGCTTTAATACATTGGTATATACTTAGTATGTCTCCTGAAAAGAATGTCTAATTATACTGTCATGGCAAAAAATGCATTTTCAATAGTGATAAATTATGCCATCATTTACTTTCTGAGAACATGCTGAGATTTATGAAAGATTACTGCAAAATTATCATGCCAGCATTAAAAAAAAAAAAAAAAAAAGCCAAACTCAGTTATCATTGGCATCAGGAAAGAAAGGGGAGAAAAGCCCTTTCAATAGTGAAATAGAGAGTAGGAATGAAAAAATGTTTGCAGTATGAAAACATGCTGCTATGGAATGAAATTCAGCCTTACATAGCACTTTTTTTCTGACTTTGTTAGCTGCTAGAGACTATTTTGGGGCTTAGATGAGGAGGTTGTCCCAGTCCTGTGTATATTTGGAAGCCACAGGGCCTAATTCTTCAATGACTAGAACTTGACAGTTTTGCTTATCTGGTATAAAACCAGGAGGAAGTGAAGGAGTATCAGGCCCCAGAACAGCACATTAGAAAATATTAACTTATTTCATGTGGTCTTTGCTCAAGCAGCCCCCAACTCAGCTGACCTGGAGTGCACAGGCAGAGGCAGCTCTTGTGGACCTGCTTTTCTTTCATGTGGCTTGAAATCTGTCTTTTAGGGGTTTTATCCTTATTCCTCACTTACTTTCCAAAGAAACCTTCAGAACCGATGCCATTTTGTGGCAGCCTGTTCTGCCTTTGCCAGGAGCTGTGTTTTGCATCCCAGCCCGTGGATGTGGAGCCACCCCTGGCTGCAGGCTCAGCTCGGGGCCACGAGGAACATCCCCTGCTCCATCCCCTCCTGCACTTGCAGGAAGAGGAGCAGCTCTTCCCAGCAGTGTTGTGGTCCCTTGTGCTTTTTTCTGCATCACACACAATCCAAAAATAAGCAAATTCTTTTCCTCTTTCCACACATCCTCCTAGCAAGTCCTTTCTGAGCTGATGCTTCCCTCGCTCGAAGGTGTCTGTTATGGACCTTATTGCTTGGATGGGATTTTTCTTCTGTTTATTCCCATGGGATTGGGACCAGATTGATGTTTCCTGGTAAAGGCAGTCGTGTCTATGATTGGAGAATACAGTGTTTGAACAATGGCTTTATCAAGGATGAAGGGAGCCCACAGTGGTGTGGGACTGAGTAACCCAGTGAGGTCAATCAGGGGCTTGGACAAGGCTCAGAGAGTGACAAACAAGTCTTTTATTGACCACTCTGGGAGCAAAACACAACTTAAAATCAAGGGCATAAATAAAACTCTGTGGTGCTTGCTGCACTCCATGAAAAACATCTATAAAAACATCCACTCTGATTTTCTGAGAGTGCATGAAGAGTTCATTGTTTTAATGCAGGTTGGTTTTTTATAATTACTGAGTGTTTAGACTGCTCCTGACAGAGTGGCTGTGGTAGCTGGGAGAAATGGGACATTTGATGAAAATTTTTATTTTGAATAAGAGAGGTACACTCAGTGCCACACAGCACAGCCCAAGCAGTCTTATTGAATCAAAAAGGCTTTCCACTAAAACCAGAAAACAAAGAGTATAATGATAATAGCTGAGATAAATAATCCATCTACCAAAAAAAAGTCTTTGCTTAAGCAAATAAAATACAAACATAACTCTAAAGTGTATGAGGTGCTGTTAAATACCCCAAACAGCAGTGCAACCTCTCTTCAAGTAACAGTTGCCTTCATTGCCTGCTGCTGAGAGATTTCCAGCAAATCCTCTGTGGTGCCTTGGTAATTTCCCACCTTTTGGCTGTTTAGCTTTGCTCAGCCATTCCCTGAACCAGCATTTCTCAGCCCTGGCACAGCAGCAGTCCCAGGAATGCACGGACCCAGCTCATGGCCAGCAACGCCACTGCCTCCTTTGCTCTGCAGCACCTCTGATCCTGATGCCATCATGATTTTTTTGCCTTTTCTTTTCTACCTCTTTTGTATGCCTTTGTGGCCTTTTGTATTCTTGGTGTTTCTTTTAGCCTCCATTCCTAGACTTGATGTTTTGTTGAGTTAGGAGACTGAACATCTTGGAGGCCTCAGACACCAAGGTCCTCTCTGGAACACATTTTGTAAACTCAAAGATGGGTCTGGCCAGGGGAGGGTTCCGGGGGGGGAGGGGGTGGACTGGGGCTATAATTCCATAGCCCATCTATCGTGGGTGTGCATTTGTGGGTGTGCATTTTGGGGTGGGCATTTCGATGTGCATGTTCACAGTGTTCCACCAGTGCACCAGGGATCCTTGAAATAAATACCGAGGAAAAAAAACCCTTTTTCCCTTCTAACCGTGTTGGGCTCTGATTTTAAGAACAGGGATAAGGCATCAATCCCACACCAGGAATGTGGAATAAAAAGGGATGTTTTATTGACTGAGGTGTTGGGGAGTGAGAGCAGATCCCCATCCTGTGCTGACATGGGTGTGACCTCAGAGCAGCTCAGTGACATTTTGTTAACGACAGCTGGGGCAGTCCAGGCACATTTTATCGGCTGGGATTGTTGCATGCAGAATATTCCATAACTCCAGCACCCAGCACTGAACTGCCTTTTAACTTCTTAGCTCTATTTTACCTGCTGCAAGACATTTTCTTCCTAACAAGCATGATTGGCAGTTGGTTTCATTAGTCCAAGTTAGCAAACACAAATCAATCTCTTGTTCCCAGCAAACTCTTAATTTTTTAGAAAGTTTTTCCCTCTAGTCACTAGCAAGTACTTTTGGCCATAGGAAAATTAACAGCTTTGGTGTATTTTATAAAGACATTTACATTCATCTTCTTCGTGTTTTACACTTGTTGCTTAACATTTTTTCTCACATGGTGAAATTTTTGTAAATATTGCTGCCTTCCTCTCTGAGTCTGCACACTCTCTGGAAAACTCTATAAATAGAGAGGGTTCCATTGGAAAGTACCATTTGCCGTTTCCAAAATTCAACATTATGCTTAAGCTTAAATTTAAAAGTACTATTGCAAGTTTCCCAGTGAGGGTTGAAAGTGTTTCCTGAATAAGTGGCAGCTACTGCAGGGGTTGTTGTTGTTGTTACATGGCAGGAAGAACAAATCCACAGTTATTTTTTTGCTTTTCTTTCTCTCTTTATTAAATACAGAGGTGATAATTGCTTGGTTTTGTTCACAGCTGGCACTAGGTAAGTTTTCTTCTCATTAGACATGTAAACCACTGACAGACTTGCTCAGCTTGTCCATTTTCATCAGATAAAATCTCAGCTGATTTTAGTCTCTTTAAAATGAAGGGCACATTTGGTCCCAATAAGCATATTAAATTTCTTCCTTTTTTTTTTTT
>VZRO01000203.1:529674-566844 GCA_013397915.1 Daphoenositta chrysoptera | reverse complement strand
TTTTTTTTTTTTTTTAATTTTAATCCCTTTAATAAAATTTTCTTGGATGAAAAAAGGCATTTTAAAGCAGGGTAGAAATGTTGTGGCCTGCCAGTCACTGAAGCTCTCCACTGCAGGAACTGTGTGTCATGAGGTGAGAGCACATCTATGAGTGAAAAATGAGATGAGATCCTTACACTTCTAATTTAAAAACTTCTGGACAATCCTACCTTTAAAACATAAAGTAATCCTGCATGCTTTCACACTCACTAATCTCCACTTTCAAGTTTATTTAAAAATGAATCTTCATTTTCTTTACATTTATTGAATCGTATTTATGAAATTGAATACAATTTATGCAGAACAAATATTAGCTGTAGCACAAAATGACCTACTGAGCTCAAAGTCTGCAAGAAGAAAAGGAAAACAGTTGTGCTAATAAGATCTGGCTTCACTTACAACACCCCTGCAACATGAATCACTAGAAAAAGGACTTGTTTCTGTGACTGAGTAGATGAAAACAGGACATTGCCAACCAAAGAGAGAGAATTTTTGCATGTTTTTGCAATTTTTGCTCACAAATGGCTTTAATACAATGAGTGATTAAGGGCGTTGTCTCTCACCAGGTTATTCCCAACATCCACCTAACCCTTCTTCCCAAAAAGCTCAAAAATATCACCTCACCCTCCCTGAACTGCTGTACCCTGAGTGCTGCAGAGCTTTGTGGAGTTTGGGTGTCCTACAGATTATTCTGTACCTTTGGCTGGTGGGAATAACACAGGAAAGGTTTGAGGTTCTTTAATCCCTTCAGACATGGTGGTCCCGACTCGTGGTGTGAATTTCCATCACTCATCCCCTGAGCCCGCTGGAATTTTGTCACCGTGAGCCCAGGGCAGCAGAGCCAATCTGATGGTTCAGAGGAACGTGTGCTCTGCATTCTTGCTTAGAAAGCCCCACGCTGGAGGTGTAAAAGTTGGTGCAAAATGGTTTTAAATTGATGGAGATTCGAGGTTAACTCACAGAGTCGAAAAGTAAAGCGCAGCATTTGATTTCAACAGTAGTTGTGGGTTTGAGGGGGAGAAGAGTTTTGGAGCTTTCCTGGGTTAGTGGGATTGCTCTGAGGTGAGACAGTGCAATTTGGAGGCAAAGTTTTGCCCAAGAATTGGTTAGTTTGACTGAAAACAATATTTGGGTTTTCACACACAGCCCCCTCTTCGAGGATGCTTTCAAAAGCTCATTATGGGAAAGATGGTCAGTGATATAAAAAGAGTAACATTTGAGGATTTAATTTTTTTTTTAAGGATACCTGCAAATTTGAAGGGCAGAAATAATTACCTTTCCTGCTGTAATAGTCACATATTTTCTCAGTCAAGAGAAAATCTCCAGCTAGATTCTTTTGAAACTGCAGAAGTACAAATACAGGAAATGGATGTTTGCTGTCATCTCTTCAAACCTCCAATGTTTGCTTCATTAAACTCCATGCAAAATGTTGGTTCATGTGTGGGTCCCTTCCTTTCTGCAATATTTTTCAGTCCTCCTTTCTGTTTGTTCTTCCTTCTTATTAGTGATTCTGAGGATATTTTGTACCTTGTGCACATTTTTTCTTATTAAAAATGTAGAAGTAAATATTGCTCTTAGGGGTTTTGGAGTAAATCCAGAATTAACTTAATGCTGTCATGGAGCTTCCTTCATTTTTGTAGTGCCATATATCAGTGCTCTGAGCCAGAGCCCCTGCATAACATAAAATTTAAATTCTACCCAACAAAAATATTTCAGTGAAATGTTTTTCCATTTTTTCTCATTAATCAAAATAACATGTTTCACAGAAAAACAAGCCCTGATCGCTCTCTTTGTGAAAAACTGAAAGTGGATTATCTTGTTAGAAAATGTAAATCTCTGGAACCTGAATGACACATTTCAACTACCCACAAATCAGATTTTCATTCCCAATAAACTTCTTTTCTGGTTTTGTTTTGTTTAATTATAAAAACCTAAAGCCTGTCAAAATCTCAGAATGACACATACAACAGAAAATCAGATTGCTGCCCACCTCTATTAGTTTCTATAATAGTCTTCAACTACAAGGAGGAAAAATGAAGCATTAGGAACAAAACTGTTTCAATGACAAGATGCATCTGAACTTCTTATTTTCTGACAAATAAGAGGAATATCTTTACATTTCTCTTTGCTTCTTTCCAGTTTTCTGACAGTTATTTCTCTGCCTTCTTCAGTGCCAACAGCAATGAAAATATAAACCTTGATTTCCAAACTGCAAATCCTACTCTGTGGCTGTGGGACTGTGCACACACATGCTGGGTACATTTTTTTTGTCTGGTGCCAATTAAAACACACATATACCAAGGCTTGTGTTTTCATCTGACCATGCCTTGATGTTTATTTATAATCAGGTGTGCATTTTTGGGAGCCCTTTTTTCTCCCTCAGAGGAGCAGGAGATTGGTGTGTGTCTCACTTGACAGATAAGGGTGGCATTGACTCGAGTAGGATCATCAAAACCAACACACTTTGACAGAACAGGCTTCATAAATAATGTGCATCAGTTTTTTCTCTGTCAGTGTAAATGCATCTCTTCCACTACTGGTTTCCACTTGTTTTATCCAGAATGTCGAAGAATAATGAATAAATCATGGTCCTGTATACATGTATGTATGCATATTTATGTGTATATATTTATACATAATTCATGCCATAAACATCTATTTTGGTCTGGCGCAGAGGTCACATATAAGAGTGGAGGTGTGTTAAGACACTGTGCCTAAAGGATTAATCTAGTTTCAGATGCTGCAGATTATTTCATTTAGCAAGAGAAACAGATGAATGCAGATCATCTTGATGCAGTCTTTTTTCTTTATTTTTTTTTTTTACCTCACAAAGAACATGCAGCGTTTGTGATCCCCACTGGAAAGTTCTTTTGCTTATCACTCCTGGCTGTTTCCAGTCATTAATTTGCCCCAAATTGCTCATTAAGTTTTTCTGAGCCTGCCAGTTCTCCTAAGCTGTATGTGGTGCTTCCTTCTGCCTTCTCTCTTTGGTTCTCTTGTCACATAAATCTTCATGAACAAGAGTCATTGCCTTTCCTTCCATGTGTGTTTAAAGGAGTGGCACAAGTCAGTGTCTTGGGTTTGTTTTGAGTTTCTGCCTCCACACAGGAGCACAAATTGTTGATATATTCGCTTTTTATAAAATATATTTGAAGAACATAAACAAAAGAAGAGATGTATTTTGCTTCGAGCTCCATTTGTTGGGCAGATTTTACACCATCTTACTTCAGTGATATTTAACCTGTTTGTGACTTAGAACACAAAATTGATAACTTCAGCACACAATTTAGCCTCTCCAGTTACCACATGGCCTTCAGCCTGTTCCATCTCTATTTTCTCCACAGGAAAAAAGACACTCTTTGTTTTCTAAATCACTGTGCAAGGCCCCATTGCTCATTTGCAAACTATAATTTACACAGTGCTGCAACACTTCAGTATTGAAGCACCTGGAAAAAAAAAAAAAAGAGCTGCACAGAAAAGGTGCAACATTACCTGGAAATTAGCGCTCAGGATTGTGGGGTGCAGAGCCCATTTTTGTCTGTCATTTGCAGAAAAAGAAGATAATTTAGACCTCACTGGTGTATAATTAGTACCCAAGGAGTAATATCTTCATTGGACAAGGAGAAAGGAATGGAGAAGGGTCCTCAGGAGAAAGGTCTCTGACTCGAGCTGTTGGCATCAGCCCTGGATGCGATTGGATTTTATATTTTATGATACACTAATAGAGACACTCGTCCCCCAGTACAGGAAATGCCTCTGAGCTGGGGCTCCCAATGCACTAATTACTCTGTTTAACACAAAGCCAGTTGTGAAATGGTGTTCTGATAGAAAAGCCACGTTATCTGCATGCCCTGGGATTCCTACCGAGTCCTGGACCAAGCGTCCTCCACCTGAGAATAAATGACAAATTACTTTTCTACCTTGTTCTTTCTTCATTACATCTGAAATGCAGGATGTGGTCTGTGGAACGTTTTCAGATCACCTTGTTCCCCCCAAAATACCCAAAACGTGGCTCAGTTCACGGCACTCAGGAAGTGCCAAGTCTAACATGATTTTAGTGTTTTCTAGGACATTTTTACCTTTCAAATGAAATCCTGTTATTTCCTGGGATTGCACACTCCTGATGAGTGGGTTTGGGAGAAGCTTCATTTAAATTCCTCAAATACATTGTAAGGGAAGAGGAGAAAATACGAGGAAGGGATCAGTGCCTCTGGAAGACTAAATCCTGTCTCTGCTTTCTTTTGCACAAACCCACCTTGTCCACTCCCCTCAGGTGTGAAAGAACAATTTTACCTGTGCTGCTGCAGGGGGTGAGCAGCCAGCCCATGCCCAGGGATGTCCAAGGGGAGAGCTGCCAGCACAGCTCACTGGGCACTGAGTTCATCCCAGGCTGCCCAGAATCCACTGGTTGCATTTTGGGGATGGGTTGGAGTTTGGCCTTGTTGGGGTTTTTTTCTGTTTCCTTGGGTTTTGCTATTGAGGGAGGAAAAGTAGTTTTAAGTTATGGTCAGAAACTTGACAAGTTTAGAATTGGTTGGCAAATCCAATATAATGCTGGCAAAGTTTGTGAAACATCAAAGTGTAAGAGGTTGGAACACCTACAGTAACAAGTAAGAAGCAGATGATGACAGAGTGAGTGACTAGGGTGTTAAATAAAGTCACAACAAAACCTGTCACAGGTTTTCTGACAGGCTTTGGAAGAGCACCTGACAAGGTGTTCTCACATTAATAGCAGCAGTTAGTGTTTGATTACATTAGTACTTTGAATGCAGCAGGGCTATTATTTTGTCTTTCAGTCTTCATAAGAAACAGGTTTTTGGTCACCATATCCCAGTTTGGCGAAGTTGTTGAGCAATTTTGTTTCCATATTAATTTACGATGTCCCTTTTCCATGGGGAGGGGATTTTATTTTGACAAAGAGCAGTAAAACTCAAGAACTCTTGATATTTAATGTATAGAGAAGGTCATGAATTTATGTCTGTGCTGGGGCAAACGTTGCACTCTCCATACCAGGGATGGATGGCACTTGTGCTATGCCTCACTGCTGAGGGAGACAGTAAATCATAAGATGTTACTGCTCACCTTGCTGAAGTTGTGAAGTGGATATAACATTTCTTTGCATTGAATGATCCAGTTAGGGACGGGGAAGGTCGGGTCACACAGACCTGGGCTCCCCAAAAGGCACAGTTCCCTTCCCAGAGTAACCGAGGCACCTTTGGAGACACATTTTGATAGCAAAACCTAATAAATACCTGGCTGTCCATCACTGTCTCTTTGCATTGTCATGATGAAGCGCCTTCTTGACACCTGATTTAAAGAGAAATTGAATTGTCACTCCTGTGAGCACAGGGTTTGTGCTGCTCTCCCCACGGATCAGCCCGGAGTGCAGAGCTGGTTAGGCAGTCCCTGGGAAACCCCATCAAGTTATGTTTGGGGAACATGTCAGCGCCTGCAGGATGATTATTTTTTTTTTCCTTTCCTGTGCTCCGCTCCATTACCTCACGTTGCTGTGAGGTTTGACAGCAAACCTGAGGCAGCAGCTCCTTTTGGGAGCTCCCCAGCACATCCCAGTGGGTGTGAGGGATTTTTGGGGCAGGGGGGGCTCAGCCTCTGCAGCTCCCACCCAGGGACAGAGCAGCCTGAGCCAGCAGGGGCTTCTGACAGAAACTGGAACCTGAATGACACATTTCTGTCCCAGCAAGGAACCTGCCTTTGGGACAGCAGACACTTCATGTGAGTTAAAGGGGTTTTTGTGGGTTTGCTAAGAATATTTCAGATTAGTCAAATCAACTGATGCACCTTCCCTAAATTGGGAGAGTGTTCTAAAGCTAAGGTTGCACATTAACTTCTGAATCATTTCCTAAACTTGGATTTTTCTCATTCGTTTTTGCTTTACTTTGCAGGGTATTCACTTTGTGGTTAAAGTTTGTGGGTTGCTCAACCATCTCACACCTTTTGCAAGCATCCGCCTTGGACAATATTCAAAATACTGCAGTGACACAAACAAAAACTGGCTTACAAAGTCCAGAGATTACACATTCAAGCCCTGATGTTTATATTACCATATTTATTTGCTGAAATAAGTGGGAAATAAAGGAAGCCAGTGCCACAGGCAATCTGTGTCACCAGCTGCAATGTGCATCTTCATGGGTAGTTTATAAGCAAATTCTTTAAAATTTTTTCTAAATAGTTTCAAAGTTTTTCTTCTGCATTTGGATCTGTGCTTGATAGTATAAGAAAAAAAACCCACAAAACAGGCTATCTGGTAATATAATATAAAATTATTTAAATTTGTTTAGCTGTGGGCATGGAATAAGAAAAAGATGCAAAGAATCCTGGCCAGTGGGAAGAGGATTGGGCCCTGGAAAGAGAGTGAGGGTTTGCCTTTTATGTTTGCTGCAAACACAGATCATTCAGCAGTGAAATGTGCAGCAGTTACAACGTCAGTTGATTGGAGAGTTAATAACTTTGATGCAGAGGAACTAACAAAAGGAAATAGATGGCATTTCTAATAGCAGTTAAGGGGAATAATTGTTCTATCTAACAACTGACTGAATAATATGTCAGGCAATATCAGCATCGAAAGGAAGGCAAATGCCAAACAAGTAAATGAAACAATGATAGCTTTAAAGCCGTAACGTTTGATTGGGAAGCACGCGAGGCTGGCATTCTCTAGGGACTTGTCTACACGGGGAAATCCCTCCGTGTGACTTTGGGGGTAGAATTTTACCTCTCAAAGCCACAGGAGCCTCCCAAAGGAAAGGCACTTGGAGTGCAGAATAAGATTCTGCAGGTGAGGAGTTGCAGAGCTCCAGCTCCAGTCACACCGGGTGGTTCCAGGGGTCAGTTTGCCCGTGGGGACAAATCCCGCAGCATTGGATGAGCTGCTCCCAGTGCCTGCCCCGCTCCCTCTGTCCCGGGCTGTGCCCTTTGTCCTTGCCCAGCAGAACAGGGGCTGCAGTGGTGTCCCTGCCACGACAGGATGCAAAGCCAGCCCAAGAACCCTGTTGTTGTTCAGTGTGCCGGTTTGGCCAAAATTTAAAGGAGAATATCCTCCGAGGGAAAGGCAGGGTACCACCAGCCCTTCCCCCCACCACCAGCTTCGGGAAGAAAAAAGAATTTCCTCGAAGGAAAGTGAAAGAGATAAAAACTATTTATTTAACAAAACACACAGAGAAAAGGATAATAATGCTAAATAATAAAATCCCTCGCTGTGGAGGGAAACCTGGGAAGATTTCAGAGTCCTTCTCTGGGTGTGGCCTCTCTCCCCCTCAGAGCTGGGCCGGTGGGCCCCTTCCAGGGGTCTCTGAAGGAAAGGTACCCCTGATGCTCTCCGGTGTTGTAAAACAGTCCCGAAGAGAAGAAGAAAGAAAAAACAAACCAAAAGTCCCAAGAAAACTCTCTCTGGAGAGAAAGAGACAAAAGCTGGCTGGAAAGCAAGGCCGCCTCTCCCCTCTCCTGCCGCCGAGCCCAGAGAGAGCTGAGTGTGTCCTTGAGCAATTGTTTTGAAAAGTTCGCTCAGTTTCCTCTCACCCCCAGGCATAAAGGCACAGAATTCACCTTCTGGGCACAGAGTGGTGATAGGGGATACACATCATAAAGTCACCCCAAGACATTCAGGCTGTGACAGATGGTGACAGCCCCACGTGGGAATCAGTTTGAAATGCATTCAGGTTTCTCACACACCCAACAACCCCGCCACTGCCAGATTTTACTACGGCATATTTTCCAATTGTGTTAATATAATTTTTAACATTCTTTAACCTGCTTGCTAGGAAGAAAAATGAGAGTCTGATGTTCTCTACACCTTAATTAAGTTGATAAATAGTATCTTCGTGACATGTGAATAAAAAGTTAACTCAGGGCTTTGTGTTTGCGAAGAGTCAGTAATTTTCATGACTCAAGTTTTAATAAGCTGGATTTGAAGCTCAGTTGACTGGGAAGCAATGAAGTGAAAGGAAAGATCTAGCACTTCTTTCTCAGCACCTCATACCCTTGGCTCTGAATCTCTGAAACCTCATTCTGGTGAATACAGAATAACTCTCTAAATGGGAAAATTCAGATCTAACAGGTGAAAAAGCCTAAATTAACAGATCTGAACACCACTGCTCTCTGGGAAAGGAAGAACTCATCTCCCATCTGAGGGTCTGAGCTGATCCAATGTGCAGCAGTGTCCGCCCTGTCCTCTGCTTTTGAGAAAAGCCCTAGCAGGGAGTACAGCAACCCCAGAGGTGAGCAGTGACACCCATGGGTGCACATCCTCTGCTCCCACCAGCCCTGGCCTCCTGAGCAGCTGTGCCACAGCTGGCAGGGAGTGCCCACAGCACCTCGGGGGAGTTTGCAGCCCTCCCACCCCGGCAGCAGCCCCAGAGAGCAGCACCCACCCCTGTGAGAGCCTGCACTGCCTTCTGTACCTGCAGACATTGCAGCTGGAAGGAGCCCAAAGACAGCGCTGCCTGGAGAGCATTTTATGATTTTAACACACTTATGTACTATTTGAGTCTTTTTTAAATCACTGTAAATGCATAAAGATTATAGGTGCTCATGTAGGCTATACTTTAGAAGAAGAAAAATCAATTTTTCATTCGTCAGCGGCAGCTTGCAATACAACTGGAATATTACCTGAACCAAGTAAACAGAATTATCCTCTAACCTGAATAAGAAAAATGTAGCAGAAAGTCTTTATCTCTCTATTTTCAACTTATATTATCTAAGTTTGACTGTGATTTAAAAGAAAGAAGGGAGGGGAAGATGAGCCAAATGCAGAATTGTTATGAAAGAAGCAAAACCGAGCCCTGTGAAAGGTTCACAATGGAAATGATTTTCAGTTTAAATTACTTTTGCAGGACTGTAATGTGGCAGTCAGGAAGCTTCTGTGAAAAGTCCATTCTTTTTTCTTCTGTATTTTTTTTTCCTTTTATTGGTTTGTGTTTGTATGAACTGCCTACAGCCCTGAAAAATACCTGTTTTAAATGTTCACCCCCATGTTCCTGGAATACCTGAGCACTTCACACACATCAGGAGTTTTTCCTTTATAAATCCTCTGTAAACATTCTATTGTTGCAATTATTATCCTCCTATAACAATTATAAATTCATTGAGGTCACATTAAAAGAAATGGGAATTACATTTCTGTCACAGAACTTTCTTTTCCTTGTGTGCTTAGGCTCAAGATCTGTTTGTAGAAATCTACCCACAAAACTCCAAAAAATGGTGCCCGGATCGAGGAGCATTCAATGGACAGCAGCAACACCCAGCAGTGCATCGTGCTCCCTGTGTCCCACCCCTAAACCCTTCCCAAAGGGGTTGCATCCCATTTTCCCACCTGGAATATTGTTTGCAGATGCTGGGTGGATCTCAGGGACAGACACAAAGAGCGGGACAGCCCCACTTGTGACACATCAGAACATTCTGGTGTTCACAGGTAAAAACTTGGGTGCTTTTTCAATTACAAATATTGTAATTACTGTGTCAGAGTCGATGGATTGCACCACTCAGTGTGAGTGGGGTGTTTTGCTCAGGGGATTTTCTGTGTTGTGTCCATATCTCACTTTTTTTCAGGAATGTTCATCCCCTGCAATAACAGAGCTGGCCAATGACCCAGGGCTGCACATGGAAACAACAGATGAAAATCCATTCCTGCTGGGATCAGATGCCTTTCACAGTCATGGTTTCTCTCCTTCTGAATGGATAAAAAGAAGTCTAGAAATGTCTTTAAAATTTACATTATATTGTCGTTCATAATTTACTTTCCCTTTTAACATCTAATTACAGAATTTGATTTTGTGAGCTTTTTCTTGCTTTAGTGAAGTCCACACAGATTGATATATTCCTAAAAAAAAAGTGTGGTTTAACTTTTCAGTATATATTGGGAGAAAAAGGGATGTAATCTTTAATCTATTCATATCATATCATATCATATCATATAATTTCTGTTCTTTCTATGTGGATGTGGCAGGAGTCATACACAACATTTTACAAACAGGTAAATATTTCTAAATCAAAGGTGGTTTTTGTACTTCCAGATTTGTCTTTAATTTAAGAACTGTAGGACAGTATTGTTTTCTTTTCTGAACTTTCTAGGCGATGTTTTCAACTCCTTGGGCTTTTATATTTTCATCTTTCATCTTGGAAATAGGTCTGGATTGATCTGAAGATGACAATTGTTGTGGGAAAAAAATAATTTTATTGAGCCTCAGGTTATTTCTCCCTTGAAATATTCTAGATAATTTTCTTTATTCTAAACTCTTTAATATGTTTCTTGAGTCAGCAGAAGTTTATTGTAGGAACTTATTAGTTGCCAGTGATCTTTCCTGGAAAATGGGTAGCATCTGGTTTTTTGTAAGACCGATCTTGTCATGTTTTTTAAAGACACCATCTGCTTTCCAGTGCTCCAAAGGGGACTGTGGTGTCCAGTGGGATTTTTATCATATGTTTACCTCCTTTTCTGAACATCTGAATATTTTAGAGAGCAGCTGAAGGCGTAATTCTTCCTCCTAAACAGTATAATTCTTTATATATTAAAATCACATGGATGTACTTTCAGCAAATTGAGGTTGAAGTCATAAAATGCATTTTAGAAATGTTATACTTAATGATATACTTCCGTATTTAATCATAGATATTTAGTGTGTACTCATCAGAAGCAATTTTTGGTTCAGAGTCATTGCAAATATATTAAATTAGACACAACAGACCCATTTCCTGCGATAGGAGCTTTGGATTCGGTCCCCTACAAATTGCTCACCGAAACGCTCTCAGAAATGCCTTTTAGTATCACCAATCACATCTACATTTTGAAAAGAACAAACAAAATCTAGCTTTATTCAACTGTGAATTCTATTGACCTGATTGAGCAACTTCTGTTCCTGTGACAATCTGCTCCTTGCATGCTAATTACAGCAGAGCCCTTTCCTGGGATGGCTGTGGGTGAGGATTCGCCCGGCATTTCATTTCCTTTAAGTCTAACTCACATCCCAGCCCCTTTCAGCCACCAGCAGCAAAGCAGAGCTCAGCTTTAAGCAGGAGCTTTAGCATTTTGTTGAATTAGAGGTTTGGCAACTGGTGGGAATACTAATGGCAGTGAAGTCATGTAGGTGCTTAGAGCTGGAATGATCCGAACCATAGAAACAGTGGAAAAATAAAATATAATTCTTTGCGTCATCTGAGGTCACATTCTGTGTTTCAGGACTGAAGCAACAGGACTGTTTTGCTTGCCACTATTGAAAAAAAATAGTTGTATCCACACTGTGCAAAGTCCTTTACCTTGACCCCTGTTTCAATGTCTGACTGTGGCAGCTCTGAGGCGGTGGCTGGAGTACCTGAGTGTGTTGTTAGCAGGGCCATTTCCTTAACAAGGCTCTTGAATTTTCTAGGCCGTTCTCATGCAGTTTTTCTGGTTTGCTCTGCGTTCAGCATGTGCCAGATGTCACTCCCAGGCTGGATTTTGTGTGACAGAGATGCTGGAATGAGGGACAGCCCAGCCAATGCAGCAGCCACTGCACCTTTACTGAGGAGCAGCAGTGCCTGGTGCTCGATGGCATCGGGCTGCATCCCCCACGGGTAATCACAGGCAACCACACCCCTGCCCCATCTGCTCCTGGCAAAGAGGTTTTACAAAAACAGGGAGGGCTCATCCCTGCCTTAATTTATGACATTGACCAATGCCCCATCACAATCTCTTTAAATACAGAATATTCCATGTTTGACCTTCGTCATCCATACTCATCCCACACGTCCTTGTAGATTTCTACATTTTATATGTGCAGATGCACACCTTAAATAATGTGTAAAATATTTATGCCTTCATACTATGTTAAAAAAAAGATAATATTTTGCTGCATACCTTACAATCACATTGCCCCTAAATAAAAACTGTTCCAGAGAAACAAGACACTGTACAATACCAAATTCTCTCTCGTTGCCTAGAATTGAATTATATCAGAACACTTGATTCAAACACAACTGTAACACAATGAATATTAAGCTCTGTTTCAGCCACTGTGAATAAATGAGATTATTTCTATTGAGGTGGGACTTTATCACATCATGTCCACGGATGTTTGTTGGTCCTTATTTTTTATTACAGGTGTTAAGCAGGTGATTAAGAAGTTAAGCAGGATAGATCCCTGTTCAGTGACATCCTGTCAACAAGTGCTCCAGCCCACAGAGATCCTGGCTGAATGTTGCTCCTTTTAACTTTCCAGGTCATGCCACTCCTGCTGTCAGACAAATACAATAGGAATTACTCAATTTAACACCATTTCAGTTCTAATTGAATTCCATTTGCTAAATCCTGAATAAATACATTACAACTGCTGCTTCGGTCAAACAGAGAGAAATAGCCATCTTATAATGACTCCCCTGTGGATTTAATGCCTATTCTATCTGTTAGAATAATGATTCCTACATCACTGGAATATATTTAAAGGATAATAGTTATTTAAACATGCCAAGTCTTTATACAGCAGATAAGTATTTTTAATTTGCATTTATGGAATGAAAAGGACAGCTAGAATAACTGGTTACCAATTTGTCTGTTTCCTGAAGTATCTTGGTATCAGAGCAAAGATACAGGATTATGAAAGGGCTTTATGCTTGCTTTTAATAGAAGTCTTAGGTGGGGAAAAAGGGCTGCATCAGGGATGGGATTCACATCACCAAATACAGAAAACTGATGTGGAAATGCACCCCTTTCTCATCACCCCTGGTGGTCTGCTGGGGAAATTAAACCTCCTAAACGGGACTCACCTTTTGGACTGCAGATACATGGGAAAGATTAGATGAATAAATTATCTCAGGGGGATTAAACTCAAAGGTATTTTGTCTATTGTAGGGACCTGATGTTAGGTGAGATGAATCCCCCCCAAGACCACAATGAGAAGTCCATTTGTTGGAATTAGGAGACTCGCCTTGGAAAGGAAGGTAAATTTAAATGAGAGGAGGGAGGGAATTTGTTCCACCTGAAAAGAAAAATCAAAGAAACAAACAAATTTGGAATCTTTCAGTTGTTTCAGACCAACCAGCTAAATATTTCAAAATATCACCCATTTTTTTCTTTCTTTTCATAAGAGATATGAATCTTTGTTGCCGATGATATCAGCATTCACCTGGAAATGGGAGGCTGCATTCCCCAGATCCTGCTGTGAAGCAAGCAGAAGACTTGAACCCAGATGTCCCTGTGTGAGATGAATGTCATGGTCCCTGAGACAAGGTAGGGACACAGAGATCTCTGATTGCAAACATATCATATGGTCATCTATATCATCTATATCCCACTTCCTTTCACTTTCTTTTTTTTTTTAATCAGCTCAAGTTATTTCCAAGCTCGACTCAAAATGGTGAATAATTTCAGTTCTAATTAACTTTTTTTTTTGAATAAACGATTCACAGCCTCCCACTCGCTCTGCCTCCAAAATTCCATCTTTAGCGCAGATCTTGTGAAACAATGCAGATCATGAGAAGGGAGAATCTAATAGAAATCATGCACTTCCCAGAACTTCTCTTACATACAATGTCTCAAGCATAAGGCTCTTAAATATAAATGGCTGTAAAAACATATCAGCGCCAGGTGATTGTTTGGGGCCGTGCTCCAGTTAAATCCATTGAAGCTGGAGGTTACGGGTTGAAAATTCCCTGAGGCTGTGAGTGACTCTGGCTACAGCAGAGGATTCCAGAACAGACACGCTCTCATCCATCTGCAGGGCTTCTGCTCCCCTCACCCCTCCCACCCAATTAGCCAGCTGATGAGATTTGTGTCTTGGTAGCAACATTTTTATAAGGAAGCTCTTTGCCCTTGCTGGTGAGTCAGAGACTGCCTCTCAACAATGAAGAGTTCAAAGACTCATGTAATGTTTTGTCTCAGAAAGTCGCCTCGAATGTTAAATGAGGAGAGCGAACACCGAGAGGGAGAGAGTTCCCTCATCGACAGAGCAGAGAGGAGGGGAGTTTCCTCCCCTGCTTCCTCCAGGCACGATGCTCTTTCTTCTGTGCCACTTCCTCTTTTCCCGAACTGTTTTCCAAACGTTCAAAATCTCCTTTGATTTTTATTGTACCCTGAAGAATTTTTAATGTTTCACTAATGTTCCAAACACAGATCACCAAGTGACTGTAATTCACCCAGAAATTAGCTAAAATGTAGCTATGGCAAAAGTACCATGCACCAGGAAATAGATTTTATGAGCTAAAAAATGTTTGATCTGTTGTGTGTGGTTTTTCCTGTTGTGGAGTTCCTGCCCAGTCCTTTCAAGGTGTAAATTCAAAGTTGTGCAGGTGGCAGAGGGGCTCCTGCCTTCTTTCCCCGTGGTTGTTTGCTCACAGCTCTTCCTCCACTACCAAAAGAGAGTTGTTTTAAAATATATCCACAATAGCGCTGCAGGAAGTTATGTTTTTCTTATCACAGCTCTTGGTAAATATGATCCCTGGGGTGAGTTGTCACCTGGTGGGATCACCATGGGTGGTGAAAATTTCTCAAGACTGCAGCAAGAAAGTTTTATTTTTGAGTTGAATGAAAGGGTGAGATATGGAGCCACTGAATATGCCAGACTGCTTATTTTCTGCTGATTTTACCATCTTTGGGGACTGAATTATTGACAGAACAAGTGATATTTCCACCCCCTTTTTAGTTATTTTGGCATACTTGTGTACTGCCTTACAAGCTCAGAAACTATCGGGTTCTGTGACTCTGTGTTGTTTCCAGACATGTTGGTATTTCCACCGTGGTCAATAAAGAGAATAAAGACAATAACCTGCAGTAATTTTGCTTCTTCAGGAATTAAACACTGACCAGGTAGAAAATTGAATATTTATTTCATTAATTTAAGCAGGTATTTAGGATCATCTGGCTGTACTACCTGATCTTTTGAATATTATGGCCAAGTGGTCTTTGGAGAACTGTCAAGAGACAGAGGATGGGCAGGTGTTCACAGGATCCCCTTTAGGGTTGTCTGGTTTTGCTCTTTGTATTCCTAGATTTGAAAAATCAGTAAGAATGATTTGAAGAGGTGGCTAGATGTGATACAGGAGGATTTACATTAGAATATGTGGGTTCCATTTCCTAACAACTTGCATTACCCTTATTATTTTTCCCTTGCTTCATCCTTTGTCTCTTCTCTTCTCTTCTCTTCTCTTCTCTTCTCTTCTCTTCTCTTCTCTTCTCTCTCTCAGGGTGACCTTAAACTAATCTAATCTATGTAGATAAAAAACCCCATCTTCTACCTAATGAAAAGATAAGATAAACCCCCATAGATTTGAGGTGTATGATACACTGTTATGTGCTTACAAACCAAAATGTGTTGGCAGCAGCCCAAAAGTGTCCTAGAAGATACACAGAAATAAGATAGACAGGTAGAAACAATTATTGATCAAGACCTTTTGTACTGGGAGCTAAAGTTAATAACATTTTATATCAAAATCAAGTGTGGATTCTGAGGGTGAGAGATGGATTCTGAAAATATTTGCTTGTACTTTGCTATGCACAGGCTTGTAGGGAAGCAATTCAAACTCAGTAGCATGGGGGCAGAGAAACGGAAGATGACAAAAACTTCGGGAACACAAGTGCTAATCAATCACCATTTGGTCTTTTTTGAGCTAATGTGGCTACATGTGGCCAAACACAACAAGATTGGAATTTTTTTAAAATTTAAAATCCCTTGGTACACAGAACAACCATTTCAGGAAAGAACAGCCAGATTATTATATTTGCAATACACATTTTAGTCATGCTGTTTAATTAGCGAGAACAAACGTAGCGTGGGGTCACAGTGTAAAATGAGGAACCTCAGTTAAGAATGGGCTGAGAAAACAACACAAAGCTGTTGAGGCTTTGCAGAACAGAGCTGTGTTTCAGCTTAAACACTGTTATTGCAGCCACAGAGTCGCAGGCACAAGTCTGCTTGGACACTTGGTACATTTTGTTATTTATTTCGTGTGTGCAGTCGGAATAAGTAAATGTGGAAGTTAGCAGGAAGATCAGGTCAGTGAGGGAAAGGTGGCAGAGGTGATGCCACAATTCCTGTTCTAGAACCCAGGACGGATTTGTGGCAAGGCAGGGATGTGAGCTGGACGGATTCCAGAGCATCCCTCTGCTGCTGAGTGCAGCACACCCTGGATGCAGGAGAGACTCCTTCAGGGAAGGTGCTGTGTGTCAGACTGGACTAAGGAAGGTTTTACCATGAATATTCTGTGTGTCTGTGCCAAATAAAATCACCACTACAGACTGAGACAGCTGTGAACAGAACAAACCTGAGCATCCTGGCTGCATTTTCCCATTGTCCCTGAGAAACAACCACTCCTGCTTTCCTAGGGGTTAGGAATTGTCTGTAATCCTGGACTTGCATGTTCACAGCACGAGGTTTGGGAACAATTTTATCTGCTCCTTTGTAGGCATTGTCACTCTCACCTCAAACTAATGAACTCAGTGTCTTTTCTTTGGGTCTGACCAACCACAGGCACGTTGCTCCTGCAGGGGCAGGTACATGACGATGTTTCTTTAATGTACAATTATGACTGGGCTGGGTTTTTTTTCCAACCAGAATGATTTTATGCTTTCCATTTCCTACCCTGCAAAAACATGTGTAAAATATTTTATTCCCTTTCTTCTCCCAAGATTTGCTAATTATGCTACAAGTAGGAACCTTACTCTTTACTTTCTGTTACATTTGAAAAAGGATGCTTAAAGACAGTGTTACCTGTATGAAAGATTTCTAGCAGAAGAAATTTTTATTCTCATAACAACACTCAAGGCTAAGTTGGTTTTGATTGAACACTCCTCAAATGTTTTGTTGTTTTGTTTTCTTTTTTTCCCTTTATACAAAAGAATAGCTTTTCGTTGAAGGAGAAATTATAATTGAAAGTCTCTTTCATACTTTGGAGGTTCCCTCAGATGCTATAAAGAATATTTCTTGTTTCAGAACAAAAAGGGAAATGAAGATGTTCTCCGTTTCCCGAGTGTCTGATCTGCATAACTGAAAACTCTGAGACAAATGGCCACTGGGAAAAAATCCCAAAGTATTTCAGTAAAACAGGATTTCATTTCTTGTGGAAAATTCAGAGAAAGTAGATTAATAAGTCATATACATTTGAAAAATATGCTTTTTACTTTTTTTTCTTCTGTAATCCCCCTCACAACTGGTGATTCTGCTGCTCTTTGTTTCCCTGAAGGCATTTTAAAAATAGACTAATATCAGATCCCCACGAGCTTTAAAAGTTCCTCAGAATGCCAGAACTCCACAAGCAGGGCAGTATCCAGTCTTTCAAAAGAGCCCAAACACCACGGTGGACCCCAGTTAAAACTCGTGACCAGTTTTTACTCCAGCAGCCACATCATTCACAGTTTGGGACTGTGAAACATCTTGCTGCCATTCCATCTCTCCCCCATCATTCCCGAGCCTGAATTCTTCCTTACCTCATCAGAGAATACAAACGTTTATTTTAAATTAATTTAATTAATTTCAATTTTATCTGCTCTTTTGTAGGCATTCTCACTCTCATCTCAAATTAATGAACTCAGGGTCTTTTCTTTGGGTCTGACCCACCACAGGCACGTTGCTCCTGTAGGGGCAGGTACACGACGATGTTTCTTTAACGTACAATTATGACTGGGCTGGGTTTTTTTTTTCCAACCAGAATGATTTTATCCTTTCCATTTCCATTTTCCATTGCATCTGTGCACCCTGAGCTTCTGCCAGGGGACACTGCCCAGACCACCCAGCCTTTGGAAGCTCAGTTGTGGATGACGGGTTTGGCAGCCCAGTTCCAGACCATTATTGCAGGAACAACATCCCTTCCTCCGTGTACAGGTGGGGATGCTGCACCTCCTCTCGTGGTGTTCTGAGCTGAACCGAGTCCCCTGGGCTCAGCAGCAGAGCAGAAGGTGAGGGAGCAGCAGCAGACCCTGAGGGGAGCTGGGTTTTGCTCAGCAGTTTTCAGAGCAGCATTTACAGCTGCCTCGGCAGCTTCACGAGGCAGAGCTGGCTGTGACAGGGAATCCCCATTCCTTGCAGAATGGAGGCAATAAAATCCACATGGAAGGTGGTCTTGTGCCTTCAGACCTTGGGAGAAGCGTCCTCAGGTCCTCATATGTGGTTTTACCAACTGAATTTGCTTTGCTACTTTTTATGCAAGTAGGGAAAGTGAAATTCTCACGCTTAAGCTTCGTTTTCCACTACAAGGTTTTTACACAACATGAGACAATCTGACTCATGACCTTGGATATTAAAATTAAATAGCACACATGCTTGCATAATTTGCATGTGTCTCTGAACATCTGAGCTAACCTGCACTAAAGATACACCTCAGTAACACTGGATGCCGAGATCACCTAGCCAGGAGTTTCTAGGAAGTATTTGTCATGAAGCTGTGGCAATTACTGAAATGACTGTGCATTTCTTCTATTGATTGTTGGCCTACCAAAATAAAATTACATTTGGTTCCAGATAATTCATTTTCTCCCCTTGAATATCGGTTTGCTCTGTGCTGAGACCTATCAATAAAAAAAATATACAGTTAGTGGACGTTACCATTTTTCTCATTCTGAAAACATCTCATTAGAGACTAAAAAAGAAAAAGGTAACCACAGTGAGATATAGACATGTAACTGTCATTTCATGTTTGTATCTTGTGAGTTTTATTTCTTGGAGTCAGGCTGCTTACAGGCACCCCAAATACACTGAGAGGTGTGTTTAGAGAAGTCCTCACGCAGACACAGAAAGGCACAGAAGGTAAAAGGACCAACACTGGCAGCAAGTGGGTTGAAAGGATGTATGGAAATTTGGATGAGGTAATCTCCTGCCTGTTGAGTCACTGACTGTCTGATTTGTGTCATTGCTGCCTGGTAATGTGGCACTAACAATTCAGAAGGCTAGGAAACACGAGAGGCATAATTTAGGACAAGATGCTTATCTTTGGTGCCTGGATTTTTCTCTGTGTTATCCATGTTTAACCCTGCAGGCACCTATTTCTTGAAAGCAGATGTAAATCTCCAGCATTAATAATTGTACATAGGTGACAAGGCTGCCTGCTGGAAATTTGGCTCTGTGTTCATAAGGTGGTGGCATAAAGGAGGCACCATTTAAATTTAATTGTGATTCATGCAGGGAACTTTGAGGGTTCCTCACACAGAGAAGATGCCTTGGGTTGGTAAGTGCAGACAGAACTATACCAGTCATTATAAAAGAAAACTACAAACATGATAAGTGTTTTTCACCAAAAATGCTGGTATTTTAGTGCTCGTAATGAGGCAGAATTTTTTAAAATGTGACATGTTGGAATGCAGGACTGTAACACAGTGGTGAGTTAACAAACCCCCACTGTCCCTGCTCCTGCACAGACCCAGCCATCACACAACGCTGCAGATGAACAAATCAAACACACCCGAGATGACCTGGAACAGAGGCTTTGATTCTTCTTTGTCTTGTGGCCATTTAGTAGCAGTGTAACCCCCTCAGAATCAGGACAGCTCCAGCCCCTCTGTGCATGTCCTCCTGGCACGATGCTGATGCTCCCCTGATTATTTACAGCGGCTGTGGCACAGCCATTGCATCACACTGAGAATGCACCGAGCTCCTCAGATAGAGCTGTACACATTTAACAGGTTCAGATCATTTTCCCTTGAGGTTAACATAATGATTCCTGCTGATTTCAATGAGCACTGGGCAGGGCCCTTCGAGCAGCTTTCACCCCGTGTTTTAAAATGAACATTTCTTGCCAGTATTTTCAGGTTTATTGTAGCTTCCTTCTGCCTCGGGCAAGGAAAAACAACAGGACACACTGACAGCACATTATATTGGAAGTAGAATGATAAATTCTAAATAGATATAATTAGCATGTGACCCCAAAGAGACCTTCCTATAATTAATATTGAAATATGGTGCATGCATTATATAGGAAAACATATTGTGTATTCAGAGGGGAGCCTTTGGAGAATGGAGGTCTGTCTGTAATGGCTTGTCATTTTTTTCATTTTAATCAGAATTGAAATTTCTGCACTTGAAGAAATAGAGAAAGATCATTAAAAAACACTTGGACTTTAGAAAGACACCACCTGCTTCGTTTTCCTCTTTTTTTATTGTGACAGTGGGGAAAAAAAAAACCTTTAAATCTTCAGCTGGGGAAATGTGCACTAATGGGGAAACAGACCTCTGAGGAGCGAGCAGACTGACAAGCTGTTCAGGAGCATGAGGCTTTTCAACAAATAATATTCACTCTGCTCGTAGGTTTTGGTAGATTATGTCATATCTAGAAGTCCATACTTATTTGAATCCAGCAAAGTGGATGAGTAACAGATACATAATGAGCATCCATGAAAAAGGGAAAGAACATCTCAGATATAAGGTGAAGATTAAGAGGGGCAAAACCAGCAGTGTGCTGGGGATGTGTTGCCTTCTGAGTGACATTCAGCTCCTATCACACAGTAGCTCATTACACAGTCTGTTTATACCAGAGGGAAACAAATATAAAAGTTAGTCCTTTATATTTCACATTAAATGCAGGGAGTTCAAGGGAACTGAAAGACTTCATTATGGGATCTGATACCACACTTTGTATTTTGCTGGGTCCTATTTTAAGTAAACTGAGTAATTTTTGTGGGTTTTTAGAAGGCTTTATATCAAATATTTAATTAACATTCATTCTGCAACTTTGGAAGCCGAAGCTTTGGATCCAGGATATAATTTTTTATCAGAATGAATAAATATAAAACAGATGTTAAGCAGAGGCAATAAATTTCATCTTAATTGTAACGCTAGAGATGACTTTCATCACCAAAACACATTTTTTTTCCTCTGTAGCTTTAATTCTCAGCTCTGTAATTGCCAGTGCACTGTCCAGTTGTATTTCCCCTTCTATTACTTCTTGCAGTTACATTTTTGCTCTAAGATAAATGCGAGTGCACACTCACACTGTCGAGTAGTGGACTTCACAAACAGACTGTGCCATGGCTCAGTAGCTGCAAATCCAACATTTTGGATTTTGTGGCGGCTCTGTCTGATGAGGTTGTTGCCACAGAAGGGATCTGGCATTTCTGTTCTGTAAATCTCCCACGTGTGATTGTACAGCAGACTAAAGGAGCGCCGTGTCTGCAGGCAGCCCCTCCTGCTTTGTGACCTTGCTAGAATTCCTCAGTTAAATGAAGTTGGATTTGAAGCAGAGCTGAGGAGAAGTTCTCGAAGACAGCCCCAGATTGCAGTGGGAAGTGCTGTCAGTCAGTTACAGTCTGGCACTTCTCTCTGAGCTCCTGCCTGGGACTGATGTGTCTCTGGGTTTTGAACCATTGCCCAGCGTAAAACTGAGCTTTCAAACGGGAGTTCATCACAGGCAGCGTAAAACATTCGCAGAACTGCCACAATGGGGCCTAATTGTTTGTTTTACCATGTGTTCTGAATGTTTTCTTCAGTTAATAATTATTCTCCATTATTCTCTCCCTTTGCTAAGTAGTTGTTTAATATTGTGGTTGAAAACAATGAAATTTTTCTCTTACTGTGCTTTCCAACCAATTAGTTCTGGGCAATGGGTTGCCCATGAAAACTCCCGACGTTGTCTCATGGCCAGAAGAAATTAAAAAAAAAAGCAATCTGAGGTTACTGTAGAGGAAATTATAGATTTCTGCACAATATTGCTCAGTTCTTTTGCCTCTTGGCACACAAAGCCTTGGATGAGCATCACAGAAAAAAAGGTGAACCGTCTTGTGTGTGGTTTATTTACATTAAATGCTTTTAGAATGAACCTGGTGCAGATTTAAAAGAATGCAGAAGAGGTTACAAACAGAGATTTAGGTGGGGGGAAAGGGACAGTGGGAAGCTTCATAGTGCTGGTCATAATGATAATTGAACTTGAATTAATTGAGCATTTGAGCTGCTTGAATCTCCACATTTCCATGCTGTTCATTACATGAAAATCATATGACAAAATGCAATTTTATTTTTTAATTGCTGCAGAATGTTTGATTAGCTTTATTTCCAGGCCTGTGCTGTTGTTTTTCAGTGCTGACAGCCAAGAGTTCATCTTTGGAATTCCCTGCACAAGGGGGACCCTCAGCAAAGACAGGAGTGTTGATACATGAAGGGAAAGTTTTCCTGGGCCAGTGTCTGACCCACAGCACAACCACTCCAATTTTTTGTGATGCTTTGGTAAGTGATTAATCAAAGAACATTATATTTCAATCCAGTCCTATTGAAATCTACAGAACATCAAACTGGGGGACTGAACTGGACTGTTCCTGAAGACCACCAAGATTCTAGCAATAATTTCTCAATTCCAAACAAACAGTTATTGCAGGTCATTTACAAAATATATTTTTGAGCTGAAAGTGCAGTGGCCTCTCAGTTTCCCTGATTTTTCAAGCCATTCAAAATGTCCACTCACTTCTCTTGTTCAGTTGTTAAATAATAAGCACCACATAAGGATCTCTGTCAGTCAATATTGCAAGTAGTTACATTTTGCCCTTTTCAAACAGTGAATACCATTTTTAAGTTGTTGCAAGGTACCATTTGTATACAAAATAATGTTTCTGATGGTAAAATTGCCAGTTACACGTTGTAATTCCTTCATTGACTGTCAGAGCTGTCATGTTGCAGAAAGGGAGGTCAGTTGAATTGATTATTAATGGATCTATTCAAAAATAAGAATTTTGGGTTTCCCTCCCCCCCAAAAAAGGAGTGGCTACATCATTTATCTATGGAAGTGACTAATGTCTTTATCCTTTTTAGCCAATTAATAAACTGTGATTCCTAGAGCAGTAATTTCAGGATCATGCCATTATTTGCTAATTCTTCATTTCTTCATTTCTTAAGAAAATATTAAAATTGCAGTTGGCCACAGCAGGACAGGCCCATGCATCATTGAAGAAACCAGTAATTTATGATGCTTTTGGAACTCCATATTAACATTCCAGGCTGTAATGAAGTTTCATATTGAACAAGGTCAGGCCTGATTGTATGATTAAATAATTTGAAAATGTTATTAAAAGTTTGCGTTTCTCCTCAGCTTTTCAGAATGACTATTTTACTTTGGGGCACTCCATTAATCAAACCCCCAGAGGCTTTGCTGGGTCGTGTTCATTCCATCACCTATTTAGACATGCAGTGATCAGGTTAAACAAGATGCAGAGTGCTTATAAAGTTTTCACAAGAGCTTGTTTTTCTTCTTTTCCTTCTAAGCTGGGAATTAAATACGTGCCAGTTGTTGTGGCCGGGTCTTTTCCATGCCTGGGCCATCACTCTGGGAAAGCAGATGGCTTACACCTCAACCAGGTGGGTGCAGCATCCAAACAGTTACTCTGTTTTGCTTCCATTAATCTTCCATTTTTCCCAAGCTCCCAGGGACAGAGCTGTGGGTCTGGAGCACATCAGGATCTCCACTCCTCAGTGATGCTCATCACAGCAGCACCCAGCCCTTTGGAATCTGATGGATTTATCCCAACACCACCTCGCAGCCCCTCTTTGCACAGGGAGAAGGAGACACTGAGCTGAGAGGACAGAGCTGAGATCTCTCTGGGCTTCTGGGAGACAGGGGCTGGCTAAACCCAGCTCTCCGAAATCCTTGAACCTAATCAGTGTTTTGGGAAACACGCAGAAACCTTTTGCATATTAATGAAGTGATGTTTGGTAATGGATGACAGCTCCAAATACGGGGTTTGAGCACAGGAGTGGGTTTTTTCTCCTGGGATTTAAACATTAGTCTCTACAGCCCCTTAAACACAAACCAGGGTACAACACATTAATACTTTATGTACTTTTAATTGACTAGGACTGTTATTGAGTTTGCTCTTTGCAAACCCCCATTAATATCCACATTTCTTGTTTGGAAATCTGTAAAACTGAAGCCTTCTGCAAAATTACACTAAGCCATCTTTCATCCTGCTACTTAGCAAGGACCTTTGGTCCTTGTTTCTCGCCTCTTTTCCACAGCTCTAGCACTTGTCAGTTTGTATTATGCACGCTTGTAAATAGCAGAAAATGAAAAAAGATATTATCCAGGTAGAAGGTCGTGGAAGTTTTAAAATGCAGGCTTTGAATAATCCCAAATTATAATTGCAGTGTTAAATTTAGGGTGTGTGTGTATAAATGTATAGTTGTATAATGCATATACATATTATATATTTATTTATATGAATATATGCATATAAATAAACCTTGTAAACACTTCTTTCTATTGTTGGAGGGAGGTTCCAACAATGGAAGGTATGGCAGGAGATTTGCCACTGATATCAACACTGTTGGATGATGGCAAGAGGAAAAATATTAAAAACAATTGTCGTGTATGTTTTGTTCTCTGAATTAGCTATCTTTTGCTTTGGTGGTAGAGCTGACCATCCTCCTGGAGATCTCAAAGCACCTAATGAGGAAAGAGATCCTGAAGCAAATGCTATTGTTTGAGTCAACCCTGCAGATAAGAGAGAAGAAGGATGGGGAGGCTGCGTGCAAAAAATAGAGCAGCTCTGAATTTTCCCAGAAAACTTGTCAAGAAAAAAAAAATCTTCACTGCTGGTATTTTTGCATTACATATTCAGCATTCACAACAAACTCATAATGCCAAGAAACGGGGAGTGCACTCTGAATGAAATGAGATGTGGAGCGCTGAATGGCCGGATCCCTGTCCCTCTCCCCTCTCCCTGGGAAGGCCGTGAAGGTTGAACGGAGCACTCGGACAGGGATTCCTCCGGAATTACTGAATTTCCCATGTCTGAATCCACCTACCAATACCAAACGTGTCAGGGAGCAGGCAGGGAGTGCCTGGAGAGTTCAGCAGTGCAGAGTCACCAGGATGGCCCCAGGTGCTGGGACCATCCCACACTGTCCCCAAACCCCCGGGAAACACCCGAGGGGTGACACCCGGGCACGGCCAAGGTGGACTTGCTGCACTTGGGGATCCACAGGTTTTGTTCTCCTTGTAGCAGTCTGAACTGTAAAATAATAAATGTGCATTTGCAGACTGCTATCTGCGGGCCTTGCCAGAGATATGTCATCTGATTATGCATGTAGGTAGCATTTAACATAATCTGCCCTGACACATTCATAAGATAAGACAAAAATAGTGTTTTATCCCCGCGCAGTAGCAGCCTCTTATCAAACTCCAAAGTCTTAATTAGGGATTTCTCTCCAGGTCCCCACTTGCCTGATGACCATATAAATGTCTCAATTAGATAATTAATACAGGCCGTAATGCATGATAGTATACAGCAATTTAAAGCCCTAGGCAGGGAGTTCAACACAAATATTTCCCTTTTATATTGCTGGGAATTCAGCTGGATATGTACATGGAGAAGTTCCTCTTACAATATTGATCCTGCTCTTTAAATTTTTTATATTTTCTGTGAGGAAGTGCTATTGTCTCCATTCTTCACAAACTCTGAGAGATGAGAGGATATCAGGTTGTTTATGATACTTGGCATAAATGACATTTCATATTTTATTTCAAATTGTAATCAATATTTGTTCTGTAGTTTGCAGAATAATGTACAAGATGTACACATTCTACGGGGGGAAAACCTACCCAGTGCTTCATTTATATTTCAAACATATTGTTTTCAAACTGGTACAAGGAGGCAGCTGGATATGTGGGACCATAATTTTGGAAGACCTCCATTTTTGCTCTTTGAACTGTGGGAGCAGTGTCTGACCAAGGCTCTGAATAAACAGGACAAAAGGAGCTGAAAATGGAACATTTTCTCTCTTTAATCTTTGATGTCAGAAACCAGAGTTAATTGTACATAGCAAGATCTGAGGCCAAATTCACAGGCAACAGAATATAAAGAAAATTGCTATCAGAAAGAGAATTTGAAATTCAGGTGAAGAACTGAGGTCACTGCTACTGAATTTGTGGTATTTTCTAGGAGATACAACAGTAAGATTTCAGCAGTTCAGAAAGTTTGGTACAGTTGGATTTATTGTGAACAAAAAGTCCATTAAAGAAGGAAGTGCATGAAGAGAAAAAGGCACAGAGACAAGCCAGCCAGATCGATGCCACCACACAGAGCTGGCCTTGGAAAAATGGATTTCAAGCCTTGGAAAATATTGTAAAGAACTGGAGAATTCTTGCATCACAAGAAAGATATTAAAGATGACATACACTGATTAAATCTTGGGAAACCTGAGGATCATTGGGATCTTGGGAAACCAGAGGGGCCAGGATTTCTGGTGGTGAAGCTACTGCTAAACTCAAAACTCCCAAGAGAAATTGTAGACTGCGCTAGATTTATTTCTAAATATGTAAATGTGTGCCTACAAAATGTAAATGTCAGAAGAACCACACTGCTTCTGGACTTGCACCTGACCCTGTTCATGGCATTTGAATTTTGCATTTCTGCTGCTCTCTCTAGAGGACATTTTGGAGAGCTACTGTTCCTTACCATTGTTTAGAGCTCAGAAATTATTCTGTAATATAAATAACTCATACAAAGTTGCCTTGGGTACTTTGGCCACTTCTCCTAAAACTGAAAATGGTTCCTTCTCCTGGTAAGAGTTTATTTCTTTTACAGCTGTTATTCTCATTTCTATCAGATTTTCTGGTATAAAGCTGATTTACCTGTGATACTCCTTTCCCTCCTGAGAAATTCTCATCTGTCTCTAACATCTGTCTCGACTCCATTCAAAAAGGGAGGGGAAGGGGTCACATGACATTAATTTTATGGATATTCAGGTATTGTTGCATTTCTATCAATAAATCATTTGTTTTTTTCAGGAAGAACCTGCAACCTCTACCTCAATATTTTTCTGAAGCAGAGCTAATGCACAGCAGCTAAAAATAATCTCATGGAACAAAAATGAAAAATACAGAGAAGTCAACGCTGTGAGTTAACACTGACACATTTTTACCAGAAAAAGACCAAAGAATCAGCAAAGCATCAGCTTGTTTCAGCAAAATTTATAGTAGTAATCAGTTCCTGTACAGCTTTGATACCCTTTCGGCTTTTGATTCTTGATTTAAAGCACTTCTCGGGGAATGTTGTGAATAAACCAGCACCCTGCACACAAATACAGTTCACAAAAGGCACTAATCCTCTCCCCAGAAGTTCCACCTCCTTTTTTAAAGGATTTTGCTCAGCAGAGCAGCTCACATAGGCAGATATTCTTTGGGTTTCAGTGCGAGGCAGTGTTTTAGGGTCCTCGGATCTGCTAAAAGGTGCTGGCTCGCAGGCTGAGCTGGGGCTGGCTGCAGACACACCCCTGTATGGGTGTGCAGATACAGAGCCCTGAACTTGCTCCCTCATGAGAAAGAACTCCATCAACAAATCGTGTGGGATCCAGGAACCCGAGCCTTCATTGATCTGTCCTTTCTCTCCACCCTTTGTTTTCCAGGACAGCCCCACGGCAGAGAAAAGGAGTGAACTCCTTCATGGACTGTGGTTAAACAAACTCCTCCTTCTATAAAACAGGACAAAAGCTTCCTGACTCCTGAACTCGAGCCTCCTCATCCCTGGGATTGCAGCTTTGCCCTCTGATCCTTCTCCAGGACCCTCTGCTGCAGCCACCCCCGAGAGGCACCGTGGGTGCCGAATTGCTGGGGGCAAGGGCTCGCAGCACTGCAAGATGTGGAAAATGTCACAATTACCTAAGTCAGGATGGTCCTTGATGTAAGATCTTTGTGCACTTCCAAGAAAGGAAACCTGAACAGTGCAACCAGAGAGCTGCATCTCTCAGCCAGGACATCCAGGAATTACCAAGCTGTAAGGGTGTATTAAAATCAAGATATTTATGTATGTCTGTGTATACATTGCTAATTTAGGGACACACAAAAGCTCCGTGGCTCCTAGAGCTGAATATGTTCATTATAATACTGAAATCCACCCCTACAGACCCTGCCCAGGTGCAGACCCTTCCCCTGAGCATGTGTAGGTGTCAGCTGGAGTTGTGTAACCTGGATGGAAAATACCATCCAACTGTAACAGAGGGGCTGGACTTGGAAAGTCACTAAATCTGAGTTTCTGTGTACAAATAATGGCAAGCCCAGTGGTGGTGCTTGATTTGCGGAACACACGGAGCATCCAGGCTTGCACAACTCTCAAATAAATAATCAGTGTCTCTCTCCTGAGTGTGTAATTATTGGCTTGTTGCACACCAGGTAACGAACCCAATTTTGTGGGCAACAACAAGAGTGTCAAAATGCCAAAACAGCTCCTGTTCCTGCTGTGTTTCCAGTTCTCCTGGGACTGAGGAGAGCAGAATTTGCAAGCTTGCATTCTCCTTCCAAATTTCCACCCTATTTTTAAATTGCATCTTTTTTCGAGAGTGGGAAGGATTAAATCTACATGTTGTAATTATTGGCAGAAAAAAAACATTTTCTACCTTTTTTTTTTTTTCCCCCCCCAATTGATAAAAAGATAGAGCATCTGCTTTTAAAATAAGTTCTGGAATAATTGCAAGTATTAATTAAGTGTAATGCTTTAGTTTTATTTGGTAAGTACTTCAAGTTCTAACAACCTTAAACTCGAAGAAAACAATACTAATAATTAAAAAGGAACAGAAAGAAGCCAGACAAAGCTTTTTAAAAATTAGAATTGTTTTCTGTAATCCTCCACTTCAGATACTGTATACCAGGGCTCAATCTTTGGATTTCTTTAATCTTTTGGATTGGCCTGTTCTTCCCCCTGATTTATCCAGTGGCACAGAAGGATTAAATCAGCGTAATGGACACTTGTTAAGTGTCTGCATCGGTCTAATCAGCCTGGCAGTGCTGAGGGCTGTTCCTCCCCGCGAATTGCGGCACCACGGAGACGCTGCGCTGTGTCGAGCACCACTTAGTGGCAGAAATCGACTTCAAATCCTCCCTTCTGAAATCGAAGATGAAGAATTCAGTCCCGACTCAAACCAGCCCGGAACGGCGCGTCCCCTTCCCCTCCTGCCCGAGCTCCCGGAGCCTCGCCGGGCTGCCCGGTCCGTCCCTGAGCGCAGCATCCCCGAGTGATGCAGGAGCTGCCAGCACATCCTGCCCGGCCTCTTTTCTCCCCCCTCCCTCACATTTCACTCTGCCCACGGACATTTTTCCTGTGTTAGTGGCTGATTGAAACGTTTGGCCTCGAGTTGAGGGTAAATAAACAGGTGCTCCCTTACCTGTTATGCTCAATATCAACACAATGACCAGAAAATAGGAAAACATCACAAAGCAGGCTGAAGATGTTCCCAGCTTTCAGGAGCCAGAGCATATCCAAACAATTTGGACAGGTATTTTTCTCTGCAGGACATTGAAGTCAGGGATGTTTATCACATCATATTGAAAGAACTTGGTCTGTGTATTGAATTTTAACAATGTTAGCATGAACTTCCTAACTTTGGGGGTATAAAGAGAACTAATCCGTATTTAGAGATAACAGAATTTGTAATAACATCAATGCCTGGTAAATTAAAACAGACAGATAGATGCCCCTTTTCTCACCAAAACTCCCTGAACCTTCCAGAGGGATATTGTGCTGTCATACTACAAAGCCTGCTTGGATGAGACAAAAGGGAGCTTGATCAAGACACATGAAGTAAAATTTGCTGTTTGTTTTCAAAACACAAACTGGACAGGCAACAGCAGGCTGCAGGCTTCGGGTTTAATTTTAATGGCACCATCTCTTGTGCCATCACACTGATTTTATTTTTCTGATTGTTCTTTTACAGATGTGATACAGCTACAGATACGACTCTCTTCAAGCCACAGATCAGCACAGGATGGTTGTAAGTGAATACAAAAATGGTAATGGCAGAGATGGCAAATTCTGTTCTTACTGTAAAGCTCCTCACAAGCTCCTGCAGTTCCTTCCCGAAGCCCCCTCAGCTGTCCTACTTCTGGCTGTGTGCTCCACATCAGTTATTCCAACACAGTACTGAGAAACAATTTTTTCAATCAGTTACGTGTCCAAATTGCAAAGGCAATGGCTCACGGAGTTGTGTGTACAATTACTGAGATTCCATGCGTGCATTGGGTAATTTCTCACATAAATGCACTTAATTAGTCATCTGTGCATGAGTTTTCCTATTTGCATACATACTTAGGGCAATTTTGCATGCAAATTAAGCACTTTATATATATATATGTAAAAGTTTGACTCTCATCATGTTTACTAAACAGAAGCTTATGTTAGATCTGGAAGAAAATAATTGAGTTGTCTGACAGCACACAATACAATGTGGTAGCTTGCATATGGATTATTACAGTGTCTGCATCCTGCTGAGGTTTTCCCAGAAAGGTTATTAGATTTATCTCTCATAAAGTACTTAAGGATCAGCTTGCAAATGACTGTTCTGGTGAAATATCTGCATAGGTGAAGTCCAGGTTACCACCTTCAGCCCACAACCTGCACCAGGCGTAATTTGTATTTGTGTTTAAAATCTTAAAAATGTCCCATTTAATCCTGTGCTGCTCCTGGCCTACAATCAAACCTGTTCCATGATTTTGCCATTTCCTGTTGATGGATTAGCACAGTCAGAATCACTTAAAATGAGCTTTATTAGAACACGAGTCTGCCTGTAGCTCATACCGAAAGATGGTGCAGGAATTTCTCCCATAGATTTCTCTCTGAAAGAGATCAAAACCACTCTTTAGCTGGGGGTTACTCAGTCTTGGATGTACCAATATTTTTAGCACCTGTTTGTGTGTCCCAGACACGGTTCCAGCCTGACTTGAAAGCCTGTGTGCAGCTGGGAATGGATTAGGGGATGTGAGACCACAGGATCTGCTGGTCAGAGTTAATAGGATAAATGCAGATAATCTCGTTAGATGAATGCATGAACTTGAAAAAATAATCTTTGGAGTTCAGGCATTTCTAGACACTGGCAAAAGCAGCAGTTACTTCATGCACAGAACTCCACCAACATCAAAAACAGCCTTTATCAGCTGAGCAGGAGTCAGGTGGTGACTGCCAGTGGTAGTTAATAAAACTTTAACCCCTGTGACTCTACACTTTCTCTTCCTTTCTGTTTATGCATGTGGGGAACACTTCGGCTTTTATCATTCTTGGCCTGCAGTCTGTCCATGTTATTGATGGATATGGTGTTCCTGAATAGTTCCCTTTCTTTTATTTCTAGGCTTTATTTCACCCAGGCATGTGATATCATTAGTAGAACATTGTATTATTATCCTTATTTGTAGCTAAATCATTGATTCAGATATTTAAATAAATTTCATATACAGGAGTTGCAAGGAGGCAAACACTGTAAATCTCTCACTAGGTTTTCTAATTGGAAATATGCATTACTTTGAGTCTGGGATATTCTGTCACAAAGCAATCTCCTAGAAGAGCACATCTCTCCCTCTCTCCAAGTTTTCTTTTCTTATCCGTTCAGTTCCACTGTTAAAATCCATAGGTTCTCAAAGCTGTCTCTTGCAAAGTGCTTTGTCTTCCAGGTGGTTTTTGTCCAAAAATGCTGACAGCTCCAGAAAACCACTTCATATTAAACAGGTAACTGGGCCTTTCTCTGAGGAGTTCTGCCTCAGCACTTACCAGGCACACACACACACAATCCAGAGTATCTGCTGCGGTGCTAAAACTGTTGGATGCATTTGTGAGAAAAAAATATTTGTGAGGAATACCAACAAGCTGGGTGCCACAGAAGGCTGAGAGAGCTCAGAACATCACTTCTATTTATGCTTTACCAATCTGTGCAGAGGAAAACATATTTTTTTACTGATCAAGAAGAAAAGAATATAGTGTCAGTAATATTAGAAAGACTGATCTGGACCTAATGTTTTTGCTAGGTAAAAGAATGATCATTTATTAATATTGCTGCTTGTAGCAGGGTAACTTATTTTGAGTTTTAGACTGGAATAAGTTATATTACTGTGAACATTTTGATGTGTATGGGGCCATATCTATCAGAAGAAGGCAATGGTGATGAGATTTGCTGCTGTAAACAATAACAACAGCACAAGCTGCAAATCTGAAAAATTCTCATTTTCCTTCAGCTGTCCCTTACAAAAAATATTAATTATGTTGATATTAATTCAGAGTTTTCTGGTGTGGGATGAGTAAAAACAGCAAGGCTGTAGAGTTTCACAGGTCAGATGCTGGATCACAGATCCTTCCCCCTTCACACAGTACCTCACTGAATGTGTCAGAGGGAGCATCCCAGTGGCACAGGAAATCACAGGCACAGGACCTTTTAGAGAAGGCATCTCCTCCTGAGCTGCTGAGGAGGTGCACGGAGAGGGTGGGGAGGACCCCCGGGTTTATGTGAGTGTTTGATGATGTTCTCCCGTTGCTGTTCCAGCTAAAGCAGGTGATGACCCTTCAGGAAACTCTCTGCTCCTGAGACGAGGGCACAATCCTGCTCAAACACGGGCTCGTATGAGGAGAGTCTTAAAATCAGTAAGTTGGTGAAGGCTTTGGGGAAACTGGGAATCTGTGGCCTTCCTCCTGCTTGTAAAATCACAGACTGGCTATTCATCTCTTTTTTGTACTAAACCTGGTGAGATTTCATTGTTTCCATGAATATCAAGCATTGCCTCACGGAGCAGCCTGGGAGCTGCCTGCCTGCTGTGTCAGGGAGCTCTTACAGTTTATTCTCCTTGGTGACTCTGAAAACAAACCTAATTCTGCTTTTCTGCTTTTTTTTTTTTAATACCCCTTCTTTAAATTGCCATGGACTGCAAAGATACAGATCTATTAAGCCTCTCAGTCTGCTCTTCCCTTTTTCCTTTGTTTTTGCAAGAATATAAAAAATGACCAAAAAAGGAGAACAGAACTGTTAATTGTTTTGCATAGGTCAATTTTGTTTTACAATATTTTACAAAGAGTTCCATTAGTGCAAGGTGTGCTACCTCACCTGAGGTGAAAGAGACATGGAATTGGGAGTCCCAAATTGATTTTAATACAGCCATTGCTGGCCCGCTGCCACGAACGCCTGCACAGCTCGGCGAGGAGACCACAGAGTGCCCGTAATTGGAGGTCAGACTGCACCAGAGCTGGCCTCCCTCGGCCAGTGTAATTAACTGAGCAGGAAGGGTTTGTTCAGGGCCTCCGAAGCTGTGTTTTCCTCACTGCCATTCACATGACCAGCTGGGAAGAAGAATCCCTTGGATCCACAATGTGCGGATGAGTAGAGGGCGTAAAAGAGAGAAGGTTCAAATTCCTTGGCATTGCAGCCTGTCTGGCAGGACTGAAAATGTGATTTCAAACGAGCTGTTGAAGCAGGGAGACAGCTGTGTCATTCCCACCGTTCCAGCACACAGGGAGCACGTGCAGGGATGGAATCAGCTTGGACTAAAGCATCTCCCATTCCTGTTCTGAGCAGCCTTTTCTTGTGGATTCTTTCTTCGAGTCACTTTCTCCTCTGTGATTCATCATTTTGTCTTTAGATTTTGTACTGGAGCCAGATCATAAGCAATCCAGAATGTTGAGCTGTGCCCAACCATTCATGTAATTCCAGTTGCAGTTGCTTAAAAAAATTACATAAATGTACCAAACTCTGCCTTTTGCCATTAGTTATTTTCCTTCTGTGCTGGTGGTCTTCCTACTGTGGAGCCTCCTTTGTTTCTTCTGTTGGTTTCCATCAAGATCTGGTAGAAGTTTTTCTTTTCCTGATCATTAATTTCTCCATAGCTCTGATTTACATTTCACTTCACTGTTCAGTTTCTCTTGTCCCCTCCTCCCTACATATCCTTAAAAGATCCCAAATGCAGAATAAATTTGAAGGCATTTCTCATTCATCTTATTTTTGAAATGCTGTCACAAACACATAATTTTCCATTCTCTATCAAACTAGAATCATCATTATTTCCTGATGTGTCCTTTGTTACTACTTCTGACACAAACCCCAATTAGTAATAATGACTCTAAACCACTGGTCACCCAGCTGTCTCCTACTTGAAAAGTGAGAATCATCAGATCATACAGGAGAAACCTACAGTACGGTCTGCACACTGTATTAATTTAATTTCCTCTTGTTTATCACGCTTTTTAATAAAACCACTTTTTATCCTTGGCATCTGGGCCACAACTATTTACCCGAGTTCAGCGAAATATTTACTTGTCAGAGAATTAACCGGGTTAAGCCAGCGGGAATATTTCCCAGATAAGGAATTCAGATATCAGCCCTGAGCTAGGAAGGCAAAAACCTCTCGAGACTCTGTTTTCTCACCTCCTGTCCATTTAATTTGTTATTCCCATGCTTTCACACACTTGATGGCTGCTTGACAATTTTATTGTGTGTTGCACCGTCCCTCAGCGCTCACACCTCCCTCTCCCGGGCTCGCTCTCCGTGGTCGCACAGCTCACATCCGATCCTCATCTCCAGCACCAAGGGCTCCGCTGTCCCCTCGGCGCGGATGTGCAGCTCCCGCTGCTGTCAGTAGGAATTACAGGTGTGCATCAGGGAGGGGAAATCCCTCGTGTGCCCGGCGCTCCTCGCTATCCCGGCACGGTCAGCTCCGGGGTGTCTCATCCTCGAGCCCTTTATTCTCCCGAGTGCTGAGCAGCACAGCAAGTTCCCCCCAGGATCAGCAGTTTCGCTCTTGAGGTGTTTAGCAAGTTGATTTACAGTGCATGTGTACACTCTGAAATGTCTTCATCCCTCCAGAGCCACATCTTGTACATTCCTGTGTTAGATGGTGGAGCTTCCTATTTCCTTTTTGTGCCAGAACACCGATTCCTAACCAGTCTCCCAGCAGACTCCAAGTGAAGCAAGCCCTCCCAAATAACATATGTTCAGGCCCAGCTCAGGCCTGCAATCTTGAAGTTTGGGAAAAAATCAGTAGGTACAAAAATGTAAACGGCATATTTAAATTTTCCTGAAAGATCTGAAGGAAGAGATTTTATAAGCACTTCATGTGAAGAGCTGCTAAACAAGGAGGTAGTTCAAATAGTAGCTAATCAGTTAGAAAAACTGTAATTCCTTCCAAAATTAATTGCAGCGTCAAGAGTTGAAGGAAAATGGTAGAGTGAAAGCAACCACACACATCGACCAGTGATTTCCTCTGTGTCAACGTGGATCTGGATTCTCCTCTGCTCCCTCTGGAAACTCCTCGGTTTGGGAGGCACCTCCTGTCCCACACCCGCCGCTGTTCCTGGAAACACAACTCAGAACTCACTGCGTTTGCAGCCTCGTTCCCCGAGCACAGAGTTTGTTACCACAGCTTAGAAAAGCGAGATGGCAAACTAGTTTGGGAAAAAAATCAATTTGCCATCAGATTAGAAATCAACTGTAAACATGTTGAAGAATTCTATTTTTTTTTCCACTACTGCTCTGCCTTTTCTTCACAATCTGTTGTGGTGTCAGACTTATTTTGACAATACTTGTAGAACTTGTCATATTAACAAAGTTATCAAGCAGAGCGAGCACTTGCACAGCAACAGCTGTAGTCCAGCAAGAGTCAAAATAACTGGCCATAGGTATTCAAAAAGAAATATCCACACTGTAGCTGCACAAATCCAAAAAATCCTCAGTAGTCTCCAGAGTACTTGTAGTTTTACTTAAATAGCAGCTGCCCTTAAACCTGGAACAATCTGCTCCAAACTTTGAAACTGAGAATAAAGATGAAAGGAAAAAAATTTAATTTTTTTTTATAGATAAGGATTTATTTTTGCTTTGATAGTGTCACTCGATTATTTCTGCCTCTGTGGAAGTGCTTCATAAAAAAGGCTCTACATTAAATTCAATACAATGATGGGATTTATTTCATGTTATATAACAAACTCAGAAATACTTATTTAAAAACAAAATAAACCCCATAATCCACTAAGACGGTAAATTGCTGGGGTTGGAACAATCTTTCCATTATTCTTGTCTACAGAGCTCCATACAATGAGGCCTCAGTTCTTCGCTAACGTCTCTAGGTGTTAACACAATGCTATTAAATCTACTCAATAGCCAAAGATGCAGCCAGTGGATTTATGTGTCTCATTCCTTGGGAAACGTGCAGATCCAGGAGAAGAGTTTAATGGCCGGATTTTTCAGCTGCAATGTCTGATTTTGCACGTACATCAGATAATATGCATCTATTTATGCAAATTGCTGTCGGATTTATATGCACAAAACACTCGTGCCCGGGAATTCCTATCTGTGGCATTGAGCTGGAGAGGAAAAGGATGGGATTTGGGTGCCAGGCTCCTGCTGTAGGAAAAGAGCAGGAGACACACTCTGCTTGAAACCTCTGCTTTCAGTTTTCTGTGAGACTGACTGAAGTTTCACTTTCTGCCCCTGCGTTGATCTGCCTTTATTTTTACACCAGGAATTTGCTAGTTTAGTGGAGTTAGCTTCCTTTTCTACTGATGTGGATGTGGATTAGGCCTGACAAGCCTATTTTCCTCTAAAAAAAGCAGGGCCAGGCTCAGGCTGGTTCACAGATACGGTTGAGGAGGCAATTCTGGCACTCCCCATTTCTCTACCCTGTCCTGAGATTTTCATCTCTGGATAGATCAGTTTTTTTCCTCCCCAATACGTAATTTTTTGTAGATTTGCAACTACTCCCTCACTCCACCTCTCCCTCACAGCCTGGGCTCTGCTCTCCTCACATGATACGCTCATCAACCCCTGGACACAGATCTTTTCTGTGGACACACTTATTTTTCCTCGTGGGACACACTTGCTTTTCACCTGGGCATGTTGGTTTTTTGCCCACTAAGCACATCTTTCCAGGGCTGTATTAATTTTCCCCTGGATATGCTACTTGTTCCCTTGTGGGCACAAGTAGAGGGCACTAGAGGAAATGACCTTAGACTGAGACACGGCAGATCGAGATCAGGTATTAGAAAAAATGTTCACAGTTATTGTGGTCAGATATGGGAACAGGTTGCCCAGGGAGGCTGTGGAATCACCATCTCTGGAGGTGCTCCAGAGGTGTCTGGATGTGGCACTGAGTGATGGTTTAGGGGTGACAGTGGCAGCGCTGGGTTAATGGCTGGACTTGATCAGGGAATCACAGAACCTGAGCTGGAAGGGGCACAGAAAATCTTCAAGCCCAACCCTGAAGTGAATGGCAGCGATCAAACCACAACCCTGGCATCACCACCACCATACCCTAACCAGCCTTAACGATCTTTTCCAACCGCGCTTCACCTCCGGATGCGCTGGTCGTTTGTTTGTTTGGTTTGTTTTTTTTTCCCACGAATGTATCAGCTTTCCTCGACAATTCAGCCACTAAGTTTCTTCTCCGGGCAGACGAGGCTCCCGCGGGACGCGGAGCTCAGAAGCGGCGATACCGCCGGACCCCTTTCCACCT
>VZRO01000203.1:501363-529060 GCA_013397915.1 Daphoenositta chrysoptera | reverse complement strand
GGCGCGGAGCCGCTCCGAGCCCCGCGGAGCCCCCGCGGCCGCGCCGCGCTCCCCGCCGAGCTCCGCGGAGCCCTCGCCGCGCTGCAGCCCGCAACTTTTATTTTTACAAGCCCGCAGACCCACCGAGCGGGCCCGGATCGCGCTGAGGGGCGATGCTCTGAAAAGTTCGGGATTTTTAGGGTTTTATTCCCACGCCGCCTGAAATGGAAGGGTTTCTGTAGAACATCAACAAGCGGCTGAACGCGTGGCTGCAGTGTTCCAGAGCGAGCCGGGCGGCTGCTGGCTTTCGGGCTGCGCTGGCTGCAGGAACAAGAGCCGCTTATTCTTCTGCCTCAATCCCCCGGTGCCAAGTTGAATCTGTGAGGATGTCCCGAGCCCTGGGGAGGCTGGCGGGTGCGCAGCTATAGCCCCGATGCGCTCTCGTCTGGCCAGCACCGCTCTAATAATGGGGCGATCTCCGATTCAAAGCCCGCTATCCTCGGTGAGACCCTCTGAAATGTTTCCTAATGGCAACATCTTGCCAGCCACGGTCAGAGTCCAAGAGAGCCGCCGCTTCCTTGCGCTTCCCATGCAGTAGCTGGCATCCGTCTCCCGAGCGTGATTTTCAGCCGAGTGCATTGGCTTGTGTTCTGCTTACTAAGCTCATCCGAAAGCGCCCTTCGCTCCGCTTCCCTCCCGGCTCTGCCGCAGCGCTGCCTGTGTGCAGGAGCGTTTCGGGGGGCCGGGGGGCTCCCCCGGGAGGCAGTGCCCGCCTGGAGTTGCACTTTGCCGGGGAAGCGCCGCTCCCGCTCCCCCGGCTCCAGCCGGCGCTGCCGGCTCTGGAGGCGTCGGAGGTGCCGCCAGCATCGCTAAGCGATGCTCTGGCTGGCTCTGCCGGCAGCCCGGGCGCGTTAGAAATCCCCTGCCACCAGCACTTGTTAGTGCGTAAATCACCTGGCACTCGCTCGGCATAAATCACGGGCTTGGGTGCTGTCAGCGAGTTCCTTCGGAGCCGGGGTCTGGGACCTTCCCTGCCGGGGAGCCCGAGGAGCTGCGCTGTTGGGACTGGACTGCCCTGTCCCTGTGCCGGGGGCTGGATCCTCTGCTCAGCCCAAAGTTGCCGCTGAGTGTTCGGCTGGCTGCTGCCCTCTGGGTGCCGGCACCTTGTGCCCGAGACCGTGCCCGGTGATGTTTTTAATTGGGATCCCCCCCGTCCCATCTCCTGCTGCTGCCGGGGCAAGTGCAGAGCCTGGGGGGTCCCAGGCAGCAGCAGGCGGAGCCGGGACCGGCTCACCGGGTGGAAGGCTCCTGCGGTTCTCGCCCTCCCATCCTGGGGTCTGCCCGGTTTCTCAGTGGCAAACCTCGGTGATTTGGATGTTGCAACATCAGGCCTTTGCGTGTCTCCAGGGCGAGCACGGCGCCTTGATGAATTGCTGCTCTTTGTTTCCTCCCCTCTTCTGACAGTGCCCAGTATTCCAGCCTTGCTACAAACAATGCTCTCTTGTAGTCAGGCAACTATTGCTGGCCCATTTTATTTTTTGCAGCTACAGTATGGATCCACTCCAAGAGATAGGCACTCTAACACAAGCAACTTCCACTTGCACACTGCTTCACTGTTCAGGTTTGCTCATGCCTAAACACTTCATCACTGGGTGCAAAACATTTTCCCAAATGACAGAAGTCATGGTGTGCATTTTCCTTGTTTTGTTTTTGCAGGCACACAATGGGGATCTTACAGTTAGACCCACATGCAAGCCTGGCTTCTCAGAACAAGACTACACAGCATTCATCTCCCAGAACATCATGGAAGGGCAGAAGTTACTCAAAGGTAAGTGGAATAAAAAGCTTAATAGCTTCTGCAATGACTGTATTTTCAGGAGGTGAAAGGAGGCTTGAAGATGCTGGTTTTGATGGTGAAATTGTCTGCAGAATTATGTTTGTAGGAGGATGAAACACTAAGTGGTTTACCTGAGCACAGTTTTGAATACAGATGAATCATTCCAGGTCCGTGTGCTGTCTGCTTCAGGTGGATTGTTTGTTATGCTCTGCGAGGTCATCACTTCACTCCTGAGTCTCCCACTCCCACCCTGTCTGAAGGAGCTCTGCATCTGATATTTTAGAAAGTATTTTTATGTATGAAATTCAAAGATCCCTAAATTATCTCTGCTTTGAAATGGATGATAAAGCAGACGTTGTTGTTGGAAATGTGGTAAACAAGCCTACAGACATTCTGTTCACAAATGTGGCATTCATTTTCATTACTGCCCCACTGACAACATGAAAACACAGGCAAAAAGAAACTACCAATTAGCTTTATAGTAATTGCAGGATTATAACCACTTTTGTGATTGTAAACTCTAAGATGTCTTCGTAATCCAAATAACAATAGATTATCCTGTGTATTGATCTGTCTCCCTTTCAAGTTAAAAATAATTAAACTTGATATTTGCATCACACAGAAAAATATTTTATTCCAAGAGAATTTCTGAAGATCAGAATCCCCTCCCAGCACCCCAGGAAGTTGGGGAGCACATCAGGACTTGGTGCTCCACTCAAGGCTTTATAAACCCTTAGCAGTGTTTTCCTGAGCACATTTTGCTCACATGCATGTCTGTCTGCCAGAAAGCTGGGATTTCTGTCTTCCTCCAGAGCAAACACCTGCTCTGCTACTTTGATTTTTCTCAGACGAGAGGGAGAGTTGTCAGTGTTGTCTCTGGCTTCAGCAGAATCCAGGACTGGACATTTTTGCTCTGCATGAGCTGGCAATCACTTTTGTTCCTGTGCCCAGTTGTCTTCGTCTTGCTGTTCAGGAATTCTCTTGACTGGCCTGGCATTAATTAGTAGACCTTGGGGAGTTTATTTTTAGTTTGAAGGGTAACCAAAGAGGGAATTGAGATGGACAAGCCCAAGAATATGCAGCCCTAAAGAAAACAAATATCAACAGTTTACACACTTTGTAGAAATTTTTCCCAAACGTGAAGGCGGCTTCACAGGTCAGTCTGGAAACTGAGTAGATTTCATGCTCTTTTAGCTTTGCAAATTATTTGATAAAAAATGTTCTCTGAGTACTGGAGAAAGCCACACCATAAATACATTTGCTCAGAAGAGTGGGTTTTTTTGCGGTTTAGTGCTTGATAAACTGTGCTGTGTTTATGGAGGTGGACAACAGGGATGGAGCAGGAGGGTCTGTTCAGAGGCATTACATGGCTGGGACTTCCAAAACAGCTCACTGGCTGTCATTTCACTTCTGCTTTAACTGATAATTTTTAAATATGAAATTATATTTACACAGGCTGTCAAGTTGATTTGAATGAAAATATATTTCTATTTGATTTTATCCTTTAGGGACCAGTTGTAGTTCTACATTAGTCATGGCAAACCTGCCTCTGATTTAGGGCTGAACTCACCCTGGGGACATTATGTATCCATGCCCCACTTGTAAGATTCATGTCCTGATAACACTGTCACAAGTTCCATGATTTATAAGCGTTTTCTCAACAAAAGGAGGAAGAAAAAAAGTGCAAGCACTGTGTTTGCTAATAAGTAAACTATCATCTTTGCACCTTTTAATCTACAGTCAAATACATGCTGTTGTTTATCATAGGAAGCAAATATATCTAATTAATTTATACAATAATGGGCGAGAAAATTCTTCTTCATGCTTGTGTTGTTCTTTATATATACTCTAGCATGTAAAATTGGTAGTTTTCCAGTTTAGGTTTAATTTTACTTCCTAGCACTTGATGTGTCTGAAGCATAAAATGTTTATCTCTTTCTTCCATCTGGGTGAAGTATTGTACAATAGTTCAGACCAAAAATGGGTTCAGATTGCTTACATTATCATGTTTGATAGATTGACATATGTACTATTTCACACCATCTTACCACGCAAAGCTTTGCTGCCAGCTACCACCATCTTATTCATTAGCATTCAGTAATTCATCTGCAGGCCAAATGGGACTGTTTGCCTGAGTAAAAAAGAAAAAAAGTAGGCAGGAATTCACCTGTCAGTGCTTTCATGGAATTTGGGGGGTGGAAAAAGCGTGTCTGGAGCTGGGATCGCTCTCGGGGGATTTCACGGAGCAAACACGAGGTTTTTGTGGATAATTGGGAGAGGTGGGCAGTCCTGGGACAGTTTGTGCCTAAAGGTTTGTCCGTCAGAAATCAGGGAGCGTGCAGACCTCAGCATGGTGGTGGAATTCCTCCACACGGGGAAGTTTGGATGTTCCATGGCTCAGGATGAGTTGTGTGGTGATAAACTCAGCATTTCCCTTTTTAAGCTTTGCAATATCCAGCTTTCAAATGTATGCACTGTTATGAATGCATCAAAATGAAAGTGTTTATAGTATTCTAGGTTTGAATCAAGTTAAACAGATAATGACTGCTTATAATTGGTTTATTCCAATGGAAATAGCTTAGCCTTAATTTGACAACAAGAGCTTTTACAGAGTCATTGTTTTATTATAAGTATGCCGTAAGCTATTAGCTACTACTCTGTGGTTCATCTTATTTGCCTGAGTCAGCTCTCTAACATGCTCAAAAACATACAGATTCTAGCAGGAGCTATTTGTTACACAGTAATTAACTTGTTTATGATAAATGGATGGGAGAAATGTCACGGCATTTTGTTTTATGTATAAATGAAAAGCATCTGCATTCTAAAAATTTCATGTTAATTAGACTTAAAATAGTTTTCCCCAGTAGTGCCACAAATACCACCCGCTGCACATCACTGCCAGCGCTGTGGCCTGAGGATGGGGTGTGAGCTGAGGTGATTTGTGGAGCCACTGCCTCCCTTAGAAATGCCATCACTGCCTCTCTCAATGAAAGTTTGTAATCTGTTATACTTTTTTCTTTGTTTTTGTTTGCGGGATAATAAACTTAGTCTTGATCACTGATGCATGATAATGTTTAAGATAGGTTGGTTAAGTAGTTTCTTCTTTAGCCTGAGGGAGAGATCTCCATGTCTGCAGTATGGCAGAGGACAATTATGGCACGGGGATCTTTTCCTCTTTGTTAATTATTAATTTAACTTAACGTGGTGAGAACATTGGTCCTGAGGGGTGGGGAGCAGGGACATGGGGGCTGCACTGGAGCAGCTCAGCGGTGTCCCAGGGGATCTGGCTCCCGATGTGAACTCAGTGCTGGGGAGTGATGATCACCAGCGGCCTCTTGGGGAAGGACGGAAAGAAGGAGTAGGATGCTGAAAGTGGTGTGCAATATGATACTCTTGCTATTGGCTTTATGCCCTTTTTTATTTTTTGTAGTGCTTTTTAAGATTATAATTGATAAAAAAAAGACGTTTTTCAAAATGAGAAGTCCAGGTTTAATTGGGATGCAGTGAGGCTGTGGCAACTGGGAGTGGGTGGAATGACATCAGGGTGCTGGATGAATTATTTCTCCAGTGCAGTCCCAGCAGAGCTCCAGCACCTCCCAAACACACCGAAACAAAACAACTCACAGCAGACAACACAGGCGGATGAGAGGTACAGCCACTTTTTTTTTGTTTGTTTTTCTGTGCATCTCTTGATCTGCAGTGATTGATGTTTCTTTGGCCAGCCCAGGCAGTGCCTCGCTGGTGGAGCAGGGTGACTTCCCTTGCGTGGGCAGCCACGTCTGGGGACAAGTGCGTGGCAGCTCAGTTTATTTTCATATGGGAAGATGAATAAACTCTGCCAGCATGTTCTGCTCTAAGCAAGTGTATGAAACCAAAGGTAGCCAAGCTCATGCAAATGCATGGAAATATAATTGCTTCCATACTAGGATTTTTACTAGCATGATTTTTGGTTAAAAACAAATAAAATATGTACAAGCTTTATTGAAGTTTTTTTTTTTTTTTTTTTTTTAATAAGAATTCACTATGGAGACCATCTCTTGTAAGTTTTTTAGAGGTAGGATGTTATTCATGGTCAAAAGCTTTTTGTTTTCCCCACTGAGGTTTCAAAACCTCCATCCTTTTCAGCCCTCGCCGTATCCAATATTAAAACTTAGGAAGGCTGTGAATAGCGTTCAGAAAGTATTGACTGCATAGACCAAAGAAGCCCAGCATCCACAATCCCATGGGATAGTGTAGGTGGTGTAGGCTTCCCACTTTTCCTGGGTTTAGAGTCCAGAAAATGCCCAGGTACCCACCTGCTGTGAATTTTGGCAGGAGCTTGGTTCCCACAGGCAGGTCAAGGTCTGTCTCTGAGGAGTGCCTGGGGATGTGTGAGGCTTTCCCTGCTCACAGCTGTGCCTGTGTCTTCCAGGTGCCCTTTGGAGTCTCTTAGGGGTGCTTTTGGAGAGGGAAGAGCCTGAGGAATGTTGGGATTTGCTCTGGTGTTTGGTGGGGTTGTTGAGCACCTCTTGAGGGTTGTTCGGTGCTTGCTGCAGCCTCCTGGAACAGCCAGTGCCTTCTCCAGGCTGCTCAGAGCTGGAAAAAAGCAGAGAGGCTTTTCCGTTCGTGTTTTTTGTTATTTTCTGGTCTGTGATTCTGCATGGAAAGCAGTTACTGGAGTTATTGTACACGTAATTAGCTTCACAGTTCCCTAATAAAATCTGAAAGTAGGAGAGTGTCCACCGGGAGCCCAGAACTCTTTCCTACCCTCCCTTCCCTCCTTTCGTGGAGGAAGGAGAGGCAGGCAGGCACCAGCTCTCTGTGTGCAGCTCGTACATGCTCCAGTGAAGCTGCCTCTCAGAAAACACTTCCCGCATTCTGCAGGACAACTTCTTTTAAAAGCAGTTTCTCGTGATGGGCATGTTGGAAATCAAAACCATAATTTCCATCATGGGTTCCAGGGGAGACCCCAGAAAGAGCTGCTGCAGATTGGGGAGCTGCTGATGCCTATGTATTTTTAATGTTGTTCCTCAGATCCAACTTCTGACACAAAAATGATGTTTAAGATGACATTTTTATCTAAATAACATTGCAGTTAATGAGACTGGAGTAGTCAATAACACTCTGTAGAGTTAATCCCCTTACACTGTTTAATAACTGTATATATTGCTTTCTAGTTCAGAGCTTTGAACCAAATTCCTCAAACCCAAGCAAAATTACTTTTTTCTGCATTCTGGGGAGTTAACTGATTTTTATCTGAATAAATCTGCTTCTCCAACAACAGACTTGAAGCTTCTCTCTTTTTGCAGGGATTTGTCTGTTAGAGAATTGTGCTGCTTCAAATTAGGCACTCTAAATAGGTATTAAGGAAGAAAATGAAACAACAATTTCTGTTGAATAATTTATTCATTTCTTTATTTATGCTTAGGCTTTTAGGAAATAAGCTATGTCTGGAACAGTATCAATTAGTTATTTATTGTGAAATACCTGTTGTTTTGAACTCTAAGCTGATCATTTTAGGTCTTTTAAGGTTAGAAAATGTTAATTTTAGAGTCAGTTCTTTGCACAGGAATTGACTGTCACTGACAGAGCTCATGAGCTCTGATCTCCCAGAGCAGATGCTGAAAGCATTCTGGAAATTATGGTTTTTGCATGTGGCAATTGAAACTTATTTATTCTAGCAGTGAAATATTTTCTTGCTTAATTTTCATTGACCTAATGCCAGTTCTCATTGCCTAATTTCATTGATATTTATGTGCAGGCCTCCTTCTGCCTTAATTTCTACCCTGGAAATGAGTCTCATGTTTTTTTAGAGGGAGCTTATTTCATTGCAGACTCAAGCTGGGGAAGTACTTGGTTCAGCAGCAGCATGGGCCATGTGCACAGCTCATAGAATATTTTAGCAATATAGATAATACTTAAAAGTCTTATTTGAAGGGCAAGAAGAGATTAAAACTACAGAGGATAGGATTTCATTGGAAATCTGCTGCTTAATGTTTCTCATAGAATGAATTTGAGTAACACAGGGAAAGAAGGGAGTTTCTGTTTGATTTGAGGTTACTGGTATATTCAGAATTAGGGCCATCGCTGTATCAAGTGGAATTTTTTATTTTCAGGCGAATGGAAATAGGAAGAACTAAGACCAGAAAGTGGTGTTTCAAAAGCAAAGACCAGTCCTTGCCTCTGGGAACTCCAGCTTTGAGTGGTTTGACAGGGGGTTGGGATGAGCCTGTGCCAGGGCTTCCAGACAGATTTCTCCAGGATCCCGATGGGGAGCACTGCAGGAGGAATCTCTGCAGGCTCGATGGAACTGACCTGTATCCCTTTTTGTATAGTAAACCTTTTGTCCCCTAGCCAGACATTCTGAGGAGGATTTGGCTTCACATTCAGTTTTCCTTTTGGTGCCCACATGAGCCCCAGGGTTGCTTTTCCAGGTAAAACCCAGAAGTGTCCTTGGCCATCCCTGCCATGGCAGGGGTTTCTTACTGCTCGGGATGCTCTGGTATATTTGTTTTGATATTTTATTTTAATATTTATTTATTAGTATTTCTGCAAGGAGAGGCTGAGAGTGCTGGGATTGTTTAGCCTGGAGAAGAGAAGTCTCAGGGGGAAACTTTATAATTGTGTATAAATTCCTTATGAGACCGTGTTGAGATCAGGGGCACAGAGGAAGGGCAGAAGAAAATGGGCACTAACACTGAAATACATGGGAAGAAACTTTCAGTGTGAGGGTTGTCACACTGGGAGAGCTTTCTCAGAGATGCCATGAGGTTTCTGTTCTTGGAGATATTTGGAACCCAACTGGAAATGATCCTGGAGCCTGCTCTGGCTGACCTTGTGCTGAGCAGGGACTTGGACACGCAGCTCTGCAGCCTCCACTGGGCCTGACCCTGGCAAGGGCTCTGCAGGTGAAGAGATGAAAAGGCAGAGGGATGAACTGAGCTTTTCTGCAAATACAAATCAAACAGCTTTAAATAAAAACATTGCAACAGCCTGCGAAACATGATCCTTACTGGGAAATCGTGTTTCTTTAATTTCTTGGAAGCACAGCCTCTAAAGAGAGAATAATTGAAACACCAGGGACCAGCATTCAGCTGTTTGCTTCCATTAATGTCCAGACTTAACCTAGGCAGAGTTTGTCTCCTGGAATAAGGAAATGTTACACTTATATTGAGAAAGCACTCAGTTTCCTCTTTAGTTGTAGCAGAATGAAAGAGAACATGCAGAGTTTCTGTTTTCCCAAAATATTTATCTTATAACCGGCTACTTCGCTTATTTCAGGAGGATGTTTCTTTCCTGAGCAACTTCTCTGCAACGTGAAAAATCCTTGTGTTGAACAAGATCTCTCTTTGCCACAGGCTTGCGATTTTTCTTGTTTACGTTCATTATCCCTAATTTGTGTATTAATTTTGGGTTGCAGCCGCACAGAGGGTGCGGGCAGTGCAAATGTTCTGGCAGAGGGGCTGCGCTGTCGTGGGGAGCAGTGGGCAGCGCTGGCTGCCCGAGCCTTGTGACCCCCGCCTGCAGCATCCACATTCCTCTCTCCTGCTCCCTTCCAACACAGAATTCCAGTTATTTTTTGCCGTGCCCTCGCTGCTGTGCCGCTGTTCCTCCCCGCTTGCCAGCGCTGTGGCAGGAGCCAGGGGCAGTAACTCAGCCTGTGCTGCTGCTGGCAGGGCTGGCATCAGCTGCACCCGTGAACACGAGCGTGGAAACGGCAGCCACTGGGGGCAAGGCACAGTGGGGTGCTGGGGGCTCCTCCAAGGACCCCGGAGATCTGCACGGGCCACCCATGAAGGAGAAAAAAAATGAAATAGATGCCCTTTCTGCTTTGAAATGAGCCCGTCTGTTTTCATTGATACCCAGAAGCACTGCAGTCATTAAAGGCTATTACTATGCCTATTATAAATCACAATTTCCTAGCAGTTCAGAGGTTAGGCACAAAAATTACTTTTAGTCTAAAATTTTGTTACAATGAGGTTTTTCTCGTAGTAATTCCAATCTTTATTAAACGAAATTGTCTTTAAAATAATTATGGATGTAGCAATTATCGGAAGAGAAATAGTCAAGATTACAAAAACTGTTCCATACAAAGCTATGTATCAACTCTCTCTGTCAGTTCATGTCTAGAGAATCATGAAAGGCAGGTCAGTGAAACAAATGCCTGTTACTTCACCATGTAGCAAGAAAAGCATATTGGGATTATTGGTATGTGAAAGAAAAACATACAAGCTTGGGAAGATGGTGGAAAATAAAGAAACTGCTACAGGTGATAAAGTGCAAGTCAGGACTAGTTTAAAGTATGAAATTTAATAACTTCTTTCTTCCTGATCTAGTCAGTGGGGATGAATAGATAACTCTGTATAAATGCCACAGTTCTGTCCTGCCACAGTTCTGAGCCTCACTGATGTCACTGAGAGCTGTTTGTGGTGTCACCTGGACTCAGAGCCAGGGCTGGAGGAGCCCAGGATGATTTCTAGTGCACAGCCCTTCCCCAGGGTGTCAGCAGCTCCTTTGGAACAGGTTTGTCCCTGGTGGGGTTCTGAAGATCCATTGGTGGGTACCAAAGTCAATATATTACATTGCTTCCCTTTCCTTCCCTTCCTCTGTGTTTAAGCTGGAGCTCTCTTGATGCAATTTAAACCTGTTTGGATTTTTCATGGACACAGAGAACAATTGCTGATCTTTTTTTTTCTCCCTCCAACATGCTTGAAAATATTTTTTTCAGGTTCTGTAGGCTGAACCTCTCATTTGTTCCCTTTCGTGTGTCGTGCTTGGCTCCCTGCTCTGAGCCCTTGTCTTTGTTACTAACTTGATCCTCCACGTTGATGTGACTCTGCCAGCCAAGTCTCACAGTGCTCAACAGACAGGGAATATTGCTTTGCCTCTTCTGCAGGCAATACTCCACTTGATTTATCTAATGTGATGATTGCTTTTTTTCTTAACAGTATGATACTGTTGACTCATGTTCAGCTTGTGATCCAGTATAACCTCCCACATCGTTTTTTGATGAACTGCTACCTACCCAGTCATTTTCTAGATGTGTAGTTGATTAATCCTGCTGAATCGTGTTACCTTGCTCCTCTTCTGTTCAATTACATCTTATTTTTTTTTTTATCATCAGCCTTATCTAACTGGTTTGGATCGTTTTGAATTCTAATCTCGACATCCAACAGCATTGCAGTTGCATCCTGCTCGTGTATGGCTTGCAGATGTAACAAGCATATGCTGCATTCCTGTATCTGTTCTGTTAATAAAGGATTGAACAAACCCAGTTCAGAACAGGCTGTGGCAGAGCCCATGTGATGGAGCCTTCTGCTCTGACCATGCCCCATCTAAACATGCGCTGGGTAAAGTTATTTCAATAACTAAAGCTGAGATGGCGGCTTGGTGAACTGAGCCTTTGCTGCCTTGATGTTGTGTGTCTGGGATCTGTAGGAACACAATTCCAAATGTGTGGTCAGTACTTTTCCTGACTTTTATGAGAATTACAAAGCGTGGGACCTTTGAGTTTTCGCCATCTGGAGACATTCCAGGTTAAAATTCTAGGCCAGCTTCATGGAATTTAAATAAAATGCTGTTGCTGTTGGAGGGGAAGGACTGCTGGAATTCTCTGCCCAGTCAGGTTGTTTAAATGCCCCAATCAGCTGCTGGACCAGAGGTGTGTCCAGGATGCAGGACAAAATTTTCAGGTTGGCTTTCCTCAGGATGCTGGAGGTCTGCTCAGTAAAACCCATTTTTATTGGCAGAGCTGTTACTAATCCCGAGGTGAGCTGAAAGAACAGGATTAAATTAAAGCTAAAGCAGTAAATGCCGTGTTGTACCTGCACGTGGAGCGTGGACTCTGGTACAATCTATTTCCATGGTGCTTGGGGATTTCCACCTTTGCTGTGCTCCCATTTCCCAGCTCATCTTGGCAGGTGTGCAAAGCAAGGTGTTGGCCCTACACGAACCAGCTGGGTGTTGCACTGCCTGCTTTTACAAATCTGTATTATTCACAGAGCACTTTAGGAGACCCAGCCCACACTGAAATATTTTACTGTTTAGTATCTCTGTGTAATTTTGCCCACCACGCCTGTGTGTTTTGGTAACTGAGGAAAGGCAGATCCCTGCTGCTCCCTGTGCTGGAGGAAGAGACTCTCTCTGCTAAAAACTTCTGGAGCATCTCAATTTAGAGGGGAAAAAGAGCTGGGCTAGAGAATTTCCAGTATTTTGCTCCCAGTAAAAGTCCTTCCCTGGGGAGTCAGAAAAAGTCATTGTTTCAGACCCCGTGTGCCCTGCTACTTGTCTTTTAGGAGCCTGATGTTGCTGGCTGGTTGCTTTGCTCCCTTCAAAACGGGTTTACACAATTTCACATGAAAAGCAGCTGTTCTGCTCATCTCCAGAAGCCTTAAATATTTTTATTTTGTGCCTGAATTATTTTGGAACTTAAACTTTCACTTATTTACCTTTTTATGGGCTTCTGAACATTTTTCAGTTGTTTCAGTGCTTCCTTTTGGTCCTCTGTAGAGGATAAAGCAATGTGGGTAAATGGCATATATAAAAAAAGGATTTTTCTTGTTGTTTGGTTTTTTCCTTTGCCTGTGGAGAGAAGGGACAGGTTAAGGATGAAGAAAAATACGTGTATGGTTGATAGGATGAAGGACAATCTATAGGTCAAGGCAAGATTTGGAGTGATGAAATATTCAAGGATGCAACTATCAAAAATGTTTGGATTGCACCCAAAGATTTCCCCATCCTCTTTTCAAACTGCAAGAAGAGACCCTCATCAGGAGAAGTTCAGTGATCTCTGGAACGCTAAACTCTAGATGCCTGTTCAAATAACTGAATAGGAGATTGATTATCTCTGTGCAAAGTTTACTGAAAGATTTTTCTGCTTTTTTTTTTGTTTGCCTGGAGTCTCAGATATAAGAGAAATTCAAAGTTGAAAGGCTGGTTGCTGATCTGCTAACAAGCAAACTACTCCAATTGTACCGGGTGGCTTTAACACCTCCTGAGGAGGGGAAAATGAGGAGGTTCAGGTTGGGCAGAAGAGAAATTTCTTCACCCAAGAGGTCGTTCCACATTGAAAGAGGCTGCCTGGGTGGGGTCACCATCCCTGGGGGGATTTGAAAGCCATGAGGATGTGGCACTTGGGGACACGGGGCAGTGAATGGGTGTTGGTCCTAGAGGGCATTTCCAACCCGAGCAGCTCTGTGAAGCCCCAGAGAAGGGCTGAGTGGGCAGTCAGGAGAGTCTGGGCCGGTGAGAGCAGAGGCTGAATCCCACCCTGGCCACTGAACACCCCATGGCCCTGAGGGAATTCCTGAATTAACTGTGGTGCTTCGGCAGAGATCAGTGTGGATGAGGCGTTTCACTGGAAAGAGTTTTCCTGGTATTTTCAATAAAGCGAAGTTTTATTTTCCCCTTCTGCTGTGAATTGAGGCATAATGTTGGCTGGATCCTCTTAAAGAGCAGCAGAACCGAGCAGTGGTGGCACGGCCGGTTTTACCTGTGCAATAATAGAGCAAATTTCATCGCCTGGAAGATGTGATGGTGAAGCAAAGTTCTCTTAACACAGCAGTTGTGTCCTTTGGCAATGCGCCTGTAGGGGGAAGAGTTCAACATCTGTGGAGTGGGGCTGTTCTGGAAAAAAAAATACAAAATTAAAATAAGGGTGGGTGAGAAAAAGATGTGGGTGCCTGGAGCCCTGGGGACCCCACAGAACTGCTGGGCCAGGGTTCGTGTTGGGTCTGGATGACACCAGAAGTGGTGCAAATTTTGGAGACTTAAAGCGAAGACAATATTTCTGCAACAGTTTATTAACAGTCTAAGTGGTTTTTTGACCTTTCATCTGCATCGGGGTCCCTTGTGAGCAGTCTTTTATTGCAGTGTATCTGTCTGCACTTCCAGGAGAAATTTGTAGGGAATCCACTCAGTGAGAAATCTGTTCTTAGGAGAGCTGTCCTGAAAAAAGGAAAAACAAAAAAACCAACCAAACCAACAAACCCAACAACAAAAAGTAAAGAAAAAACCTCAGGGTTATATATCAAAATCTGTAACACATGCTCAAAAAAGTTAATATCTGGTGAATGTCAATTAAGTACTTCCTTGGCTAATAAATAGCTTGGGAGGTATAAAATTTAATACTCCTAAAATTGCAGAAGCCTTTGAAGAACACATTTAAATTGGACTCGTTGGAAGAAGGAGATTTAAACCTGACCTGTCTGAGTCAGAGGTGAGTAGTGAAAAAGCTACGATGGAATGAGGCTGCATTTCTTCACTACAGAGGCATTTTGGCTTAAGTTTTGCTTTTGGAACAGTTTATTTTTAAGTTCTTGTGTAACACATCAGCTGAAGTGCACTGGTAACTGTGGCCTGTTTATTTATAAGCCTATTTTTAAGCGTTTCTGAGGGCTCAGCTGGGCTGGGAGTGGGTCACTGTGCCACAGAAAGAGTTTGAAGAGCAGCTGTGGTTGTAGAACTGGGTGGTTCTGCCCTTGGCTGTACCTACGGGTCCTGCTCACTTTCAGCCTTAAAGCATCAATCTGTTCCCCATTTCAGGATCTCGGGCACCAGATTCCCACTTCCCTTCTGTTCTCTCCCCACCATGGTCATCTATAGGAGACAAGTGAGATGTGTGCACGTTTCTGAGGGTGGTTTTAGGCAGATTTTTTAAAAGTTTATGATGGATCTTTCTTTGAGAGGTGAGCAGGCGAGCAACAGAAACTGCTCTGAGGTCACAACACGTGTTGTGCTTGTTCTGAGTTTATTTGGAAATCAGAGCAAACCAAACTCTGCCTAGTTGGCTTGCTTCCTCAGGAGCAGTACCCCCTGTTTTTTCTACTTGTGTGTTTTTTCCTAATCCCAGTGGCAGTCATTTTTTTGGCACTTGCAGTTAGGAGAAAAAATTAAGTAATACATGGCATTTGTTTTGGCGCTGGTTGTGACTCATAAATAGGGATAACATCTGTGCTGATAGTTTTTCGTGATATATAACCAGATTGAATGAACAAAGTTTTCATTTATTGCTGTTCTTATGCCATTGTTATATTTAGGGAGCTCCAGTGTAACGAGTGAAAATATATGCTTATGTACATTGCTCATGTATAGATCAGAATTTATATACATCCTGTGAATTTCAATTTGGCCACTGTATCTTTTTAAAATAAAAATGGCTTATTGCCATTCCCTGAGCCTAAAACTTTTTCAGGATCCTTCCCAAATCTCAGTCTCTTGAAGGCTTGTACTGCTGCCAAGTCCACACCATTCTTTTAATTAAAAGACCAAAAAAAGACAAGTGAAACTTCCAGTGGATGTAAATCCTTATAATCCTGAAATGATGTAAATCGGTGCAGCTCCTTAAGTCATTGGGAGTATTCTGACTTACATCTACTGAAAATCTGGCACATAATATTCCTGCTGGTCCTTTCTTCTGCCCAATAGTTGCTCTACACAGAGCTGGCACCGTGGACAAAGCAGTCTCTTACGAGCTGATAGAGGGTGGCACGGCTTCAGCACTGCTGATTCAGCACAGCAGAGGCCATTTTCCTCATTTCTTTGTGAGTTAGATTAAATTACTCCGCAGGCTGGACTGGAGCCACAGGCCATAGTTTTACAGCCTTATAACATGGTATCCTAGCCCCTGGCATCTCAGAGGTCTGGCTGCGTGTAAAGCTCTTCTGCTCTGCTGCAGAGGATTTTTGGATTTGGCCATCGGCCCCTTTGTGAGGCTCAGGGCAGCAGGACTGAAAATATTTTGATTGTCTTGTTGAGATACACTAAAGTGAGGTTCTGTTAATGGAGGGAAGGGACATCATGGGGATCAGGTTAGCGTGAAAACTCCACTGTGTGTTTTTGTCATGGCAACATTTCTTTAGATTTGCCTTAGAGAAATGCAGCATAATAAATAATGAACGCAGCATTTAATGAATATAACACAACAGGAGCACCAGTGGGGCTGGGGGCTTGTGCCATCAGAGCTGTTCCAGCTGAACAAACCTTGGGGAAACCCATTTCCCTTTGTGTCTGAGCACATTTCCCATCCAACCCGAGCAGGTTTGGGGTTGAGCCAAGGGGTGCACAGGTGCGGTGCCCTCGGGGTGGGCTGTGCCCCGTTCCTGCCCTGCAGGGGGATGCCCTGGCTGCTGGGGCGGGCACACGGGCAGAGGCAGCAGCATCTCCTCCCTGCCCTGGCAGCCCCTGGCAGCCCCTGGCAGCCCCTGGCTCCGTGCGTTTCCAGAGCTGAGCCAGCCCTGCTGTGCTCTGCAGTTGGGCTCCAGGGCTGCAGCTCGCAGGGAAATTGGTCCCACTGCCTTTGGCTCTTGCTCTGATTTACCCTCTCCCCTCCAATCCTCATGGCTGCAAAGGGGAGTCTGGCAAGCGGAGAAAGCAGCTGTTAATGAGCAGGGAAAAGGTCAAACAGATCAAGTAAAACCCATCCTGCTTCTAGCACAGGGAACAATCCAAGCTGATCCTGTCCAAGCCAGGTGTTGGAGTGAAATTGAACCAGGCTTAAAGAATTTTTACAGTGAGTTTAGAAGCTTCACTCTGTCCCTTCCCCCTCACCTGACTTCTAATCACATTTTATAGCTTTAAGGGGCTTGCATAGTACCGGGATGGGCACCCCACATGTGGTTATCTTGGAGTTGCATTATTGCCTTTCAGCTTTATCTCTGTAGTGTAAAAATAATAAAAAAAAAAGCACCACCAAACAAAACCCTCTGGTTTTAATATAAAGATGAATATATTTTTGCAAGTAAAAAGTGTTCTTGATTCAGAACATCAGGCAATAATTCTCTGGGTTGATGCAGAGGTGAAGTTCATGTTGCTGGTTTCAGTGCAAAAACAAAAGCGGGCAGATTAGGAAATTTGTTTCTGAGTGGTTTGTTCTATTTTCTGAGCCCTGGTTCAGTCTCATGGACTCTGGTAGTGCTGCTGCACAGAGGGTTTATCTATTGATTTCTGAATGTATTGTGCTGTTAATCTAAAACCTCTTTCCCCAGTGGAATTTCTATTCAGAAGGCTCTAGCCAAGCTCAAGAAAGTTATTTGATTTGGGAAGTTTGAAAGAATAATAAAAGAAGGATTGATGCAGTTGGATTTTCATGAGCTCAGTCTTCTAGTAAAACAGACAGGCTGCTTCCTCCTGCGTGTGTCTGTGGTGGTTGGCTCATTATTTAGGAGGAAAGCAGAGTATGGAGATCACTTAAGTTTTACTGTCTGAGAATTTGCAATTATGAAACTTGTTCAGAAGAAAGTAATGAGAACAGTTTTGGTGATATAACAAAATATAAAAATTAATGGGTTAGTGCGGCTTTGTCTTTCCATAAATTTGTGTGCTTTATTTCTTGGTAGTTGGGCCTTTTTTGCTAATTTTTAAACTAGTAAAAAATTTAGTGCCAGTGTTTGGGAAATCCATGTAATTTCCCAATAAGACATATGTGGCAAGGGAATTGCACCATATAAACCAGGGAACTTTGTCCCTTAGATATTTCCACCATCCTTTAAATACTGAAGATTAAGTAAGACTTTTAAAAGAGCTGTGACAGGAGAGTAGATGGTGCTTTATGAATTTTCTCCTTATTAAAATGTTCCTTACTCTTTCTGAGAACTGAATATGAGAATAAACAGTTTTGTATTACAATAAAAAAATCCCAAAAAATACTTTTTGCCTTGGAGTGCACTGGTATTGTCTGTAGTGCAGGAGTTAATGAAGCAAACAAATGAGATGGAAGTGGTAAATGAAATAAAATGAAATAAAATTGAGGGGTTGTTTTGGCTTTTTGGGACTAAGGTCCTGTCCAGCTGAAATCAGTTGCCTTTGACTTCACAGTGTCCATGGCTGGTCCAATAATAGGTTTATTCTGTTTCATTAGGATCTTGTCAAGTTAACTCAAGGGAGGTGGACTTGTATCTAAAAAGAGATTCCTTGTGAGTATTCCCTGTCTCTAGAGCACTGTAGTTTATTAGACATGAGTATTTCTTCCTTGGGTTTGGAAGCACGCTTGTTGCTCTTATTTATGCAAAAAATGCAGCTCTCTGGAGGTGTGTGATTAACCTGAGGCATTATTTTATTGCAGACCCAGGTGGGAAGCTGGAAGTTCAGAGTATGCATGAAGAATTATCTGGGTATGAGGCAAAATGTTGTATTAACTGTGCAGTTAGTCTTTGTCAGCAGCATTTAGAGTTTCTTCAGCCCTTGTGGTGACTAACCTAGCAGAATTTATTGGTGAATAGTTCAATTGCCTTAAATGGGCTGATTTTCTTGACTAGGCAGAAATTACATCTTATTTCATGTCTCAGATTTCGTTCAAATGAAAGGCCAAATCCAGATTTGACTTGTTTTTCTTCCCAAATGCCTGTTTAAGCACTGGGTGAATAGGACACCCAGGATTTGGCTGAGGGAACTGTTCAGAGGGACTTTTTTTGCTGGAGCTGGGGTGAAGAATTGCATTTAAGACCGGTCTAAAAACTCAACTTTGAACCAGGTAGGAAACAAGAGATTCTTTCTTCCCCTGTTTTTCTTTCCCCTCTCCATGTAGAAATAAGTACTTTAGAATATCTGAAACATCTACTAGTATCATTTCACTGCTGAGAACTGGGTAACTGTGTAAAATTATATTGACCTGAGGGGATTGAAATATAGAAGTGGCCGTGCACTTAACTGTGCAGGAATCAAACTGTTTTACTGATAACATTTTATTGATTCATCTTCTCTCGGTGTTACAAGTAGCCTGAAGCCTGGCAAAATGAGCTGGCAATGTTTCTGTGTTGTGGACGTTGCAGTATTGCAGCTCTTCATAGGTATTGAAATTTTATATATGGGCTGAGAGCTCACGTAATTATTGTGATTTGTAATGACTGAGACTGCAGATGGGGCTTCCCAGAGGCTTCATTTCAAGCTAGATAACTGGTAATTTCTCTTTTCTGTTTAAGAATCTGTTGTCCCTCCTTTTCTCTGCAGCTGCTGAGGTTTTTCTCTGTGAAAAGCTGAACCGTATCTCTGACTTAATGAAGATGCGTAAAATGATTGAAATTGCCTTAACAAGGCAGTGCTCTATACAGAGCAGCAATGAAAATGTGTCTTGCTGTTTGCAAGGGATACTTTGTCCTTTTCACAAAGGAACTGTGGTTTCCCACCATATTATAAAAATAATAACAATAAAAAAAGTCCTCCTTATGACAAAGCTTCAAGAAAACGAACGGCTTAAAAGACCACAATGGCAGATTGTGAGTTCAACCTGCATGTGTTGACTAATTAAATTCTTTTGAAGGAGCTAATTTCATGTATTTTATTTAATGAAAGCTTACTTAAGATTTTAATGATGTGGGTCTTTTCTCTTCAGTAGAATGCCATATTGACTCATGACATATTTTTACACAGGCTTCATTCTGCTGTGAACAACAGTGGTTGGAAATGTGAGCGCTTGATAAAGTATCATTAAATTAGCTTATTGTAGTTGCAGATTTTTATTACGCTACTTCACCGAGATATGAATTGATCGCGTTGTACTTGCTGGTTTTAAAGGTGCAGCATTGTTATTGATTATGCTACTTTATCTCAAGTGTTTCATCAGCCTGCTGGCAGGCTGGTTCCCTCTACAATTTTAGAAAATACTGGCTTTGTGCATTTTTTTGTTGGTTTTTTTTTTTTTTGCTCTGTGCCTTTTGTCTTTTTCTCTTGTAAATACCTTGAAAGAGATCCCGTTTTGGGGTTGTACCAAACCCTTGTGCTCAGCAGCTCTGCTCTGTCCTGGGGCTTTGGGTGCTGCGGGAGGGAGGTGAAACAGTGGGAATCCTGTGTGGAAGCACGGCTGGATGGGCTGTTGTCCTCAGCTGAATTCCAGGGAATTAGTGAGATTTACCAGTGCAAAGAGAAAAATCAATTCTGCTCAAACTTCATTGCATGTACATTTGGAACAGGGGTTTCGTCTGTTGGTGTAATTGTTTGTAATGTGATGTGTGTCACAAATAAAGTCAGAACAACAAGAGCCTACATCTTGGTTAGTCAAAACTTTCAGATATTTTTCCACATTAACTTGAGTAGTGGATTTCTCCTACAAATCTTGGAACTCCCAGACCTATTTCAATACTAAGTGTATTGGAAACGGATTGCTGTCAAGGCTTGTCCATCTAATTAAATTCCCTTATTAGCACCAGAGCTGCAGTCTTCCAGAGAAGACATTAGTTGAATAATCTTTCCAACTTATCTAGGTTAAAACTAGATGGCCTTTCGTAAAATGCTGAGCTAAAAGTTCAGCAACAAAATACGTAAGTTCTAGTCCCCCTTTTTGTGTGATCTGTGGTAATTCAATATACTCTTTAAATACGGATTGGTATTTCAGCTGTTCTGTGAAATATTTTCAGACTTCAGTTATCACAAGCGCTCGATGCTGTGAGGACCCTGTCACCTCACGCTTCAGGCTGAGGGCAGTCCAGCAGTGATGGCTTTTATGCATTAATAAAGTTTGTCATGATTCCTTTTGGCATATGCTTAGCCAAATACAAGAACCTTCTTGTCATGAAGTCCTGCTGACCCACAGAGGTTGTTCGTGGTCTAATTTGGCGATTGTTGTATCCTTATGGGAGAAGGGAATATCAAGATTTTGACGGAGAACCAAAACCCTCGAGGTTTAGTCAGAGCCCTGATGGATTTTCCAACAGGTGGGGACTTGCCCTTGGAGGGAGCTACCGAGTGAAATGAAATATGCTTTGACCCTTGAGCTTTGCAAAGGGGCACTGAGTGACTCCCAGCAGATGTGCCTGAGCCTGGTAGAATCCAGTGACCCTCTGGAATGTGGGGTGACCCCCTGTCCCAGGGGTCCCACTGCCCCTCCGCTCCCACCTGGGAGGGCAGGCATGGTGCAGGTGGGAATGCCTCGTTTCCTTCCAAAAATGGAAGAGAAAAGTGTCTTTGTGTCAGGCAAAAGACCCACAGTAGCTCAGGGTTGGGAATGGAGAGCTGCGTAGTAACACTGAGATGTTTAAAAATTGCCAGAAGTTTCAGGAAACAAGATATTTGTGCTAATTAGACTAGTTGCCTGTCATCTTTATTCACTATTTAAATAACAAAAAGCCCTCAAGTGAAATCAAAGCGTGGTAGAGCATATTTCTTGAGTCTCCTTGATCAAAGCTTATAGAAGGAGGGGAATACCGCATATAACTATTTCCTCAAATTCAGATGTGAGATATATTCTCCATTATAGTCCCCTCTATTGAGGACTTGTGTATAACCTGTGGCAAAGTGATGAATGTCTGTCAGGTATCAGACATCCTGCTCCTTTCCAGGTGTACATGTGATGAATTACTATTAGTTCTGTAAGGATGTGACAGAAATAAATGTCTTCAAATAAAAACAACCCACAAACTAAAAGTGTAAATTTTTGTTCTTACTTATTGATTAATCCTGATTCAGTTGTGCACTTGTCTTCCTCTGTAGCTACCTCTTGATCTTTACTTAGATTGCAAATAATCTCTGAGATGGAGATCACGATTTTCCTGCCCTGAGTTTATAAAGCAAATGGCATAGTGGGATCCTGGCCATATGTGGGGTCTCCCAGCTTTTATCTTGAAGTCAATAATTAATAAAACAAACAGGAGATGCCGTTGGGTAGCTGTTCAGTCTCCTGCTCAGTTGATGTTTTAGAGCAGGGTGATACAGAAACCTGTTCAGAAATTTTTGGTGTGTTATTTTTTGGTTTTGGTTTAGGGTTTCTGTGTTACTGTTGTCTTTAAGGACATGGCTTTTTTCAGAAAGGGCAGATGAAAGGCACCCTCTAGACCTGAATAATTGAAAAAGAAGATTCTTCAAGCTTGAACATTTATGAATGGGAGAAAGTAACGGAAGAGAAATGGAAGCTTACACCTGTCTGGAGCCCGGTGGGAGGCAGGGGTCACATTCGTGCCCTTCAGAGCAGGACAGACAACCCGGGCTGGCTGGGACCTTGCTCCTGAAGCGCTGGAAGTTCTCCGTGTCTCGTTGTGCAGTCCTGAAAGAGAACCAGAAAACACCAAGGAAAACGTAAAGAATTGTGCCAGTATCATGAGACGAGATAAGGGGAATTGGTATCTGCAGTGGTGGAGCTCGTGTGCTGTCAGGCACTGATGTACATCTCACTCCAGTCCCAACCTCATAATCGGCACCGGAACGCTTCAGCACAAACCAGCTGATTTCTTTGTTTCTTCTCGATAAGGGAATGAAAGGATTCCTCCCCAGATGTGTTACTCAGACGTCGATGTTGAGGCTCATTACAGAACCCAGCACAGGCTGCTGAGGAGAACAAAGCACCAGCGTGAGGCCCCATCTGATCACCCAGCCAGACACGCTGTTGCCAGGCTCGGGAATGCCATCAGCCTGAAGGATTTCCTGCTGGGGAGTTCCTCACCTGGGCTTGTGTAGCTGGCTCCTTTTGAATTTGCAAGCCACAAATTGGGTGTCATTCCTGCACAGGTGAAGGATTTTTTAAAATTCATGTCCTTTAGTCCACTACTCCTATGTCACATTTTAAATAAATAGGTCAAATCAGTTGGAAGAAGAGAAGTCAGAATGTGTTTATTAATCCGTAAAGAATAAAGATGAGGGTTCAAATTTGGATGTTCTAAGTGGTTTTGGACTGGCCACAACTTGATTTTTAGATCTGTCTTTTGAAACTTGTCACCATTAAAAACTTTAAATGTCTTTCAAATTTATGGATTTTCTCTTCTTTCCTTTCTTTTCTCAGCTAGATGAATGCTTAGAGAAGGGTGTGCACTCCTTCTCAGAGGCCTGCCTAAAACTGGAGATGAAAAGGAGTAGGGGGAACTAGGAGAGTTCAGTTAAGTGTCTGCTGGGTTTCAGGAATAGTTTAATTTATGGTGATAACTTCTCTTCAGCAGTTGACTTGCTGTGACCTTAAAGAAGGCTCTTGCAGACGGAGCTTCCACTATTTCTGGAGAAGTTATGTACTTGGTGCATGTGTGGTTTACTGCCACAGATGGGTCCCCCTGAATTTGGAGGCCAAAGGCAGTAGCAGAAGGTTACGAGATGGCACTGCTGCATAGTAAGATTCTAAAAACAAACACAGCAGTTTTTACCAGCACCCTGTAAGGTCTGGTTCAAAAGATATTTAAAAACTGTAAAAAAAACCAAACCAAACAAACCCACAAACACACATGAAAAGGAAAGAAAGGATGTGTTTGCCTACTTGCAAGTATCCCTGAAAAGTTGATGGGTTCATTTTTACTTATTTATGGGCAAATTACAGAGGTGCATCTGTTCCTTCTCTGTATACAGCCAGGCATCTCAGGTTTCTAAGATACTTTTTGACATTCTTTGAAGATTTAATGCCAGGTGGAAGATCAGTTAGAATTACAGATATCCTGAACTTTGAAAATAATGCTTCTGCTGAAAACTTTTTTTACTTTTGCACCTAACTTTAATGAGGCACAGTCTAAACATCATAGTAACTGAGGCAGAGAAAGGGGGAAAAAAGCCAACTCGACAATTCACAAGAAATTCTTTTCACATGTTTACAGTAGAGCCAAAATATTTGTGCTGTGTTTATTTAATTCAAATTCTTAGAACTATGTCATGTTATAAAAATAGTATTACTGGAATAAAAGTAGCCTGCAAGTCAGGTACCTGAACAGGGAACACTCAGCTGGAATCCAGTTTTTACAATTTTTACAAGTTGCTTATACTGCTGTAGTAAAGAGGGCAAATAATTGTAGATAAAGCTCTCTTTGCCCACCATTAATTGTGAGAGTTAAGCATGTGCCTTTAGATAGCAAACAGCCCGGCTTGCATGTGCAGTCAGGTACCCTGCAGCCCTTCTACATCTTAATTGTGTCTGCTGAGGGGGAGTTTTGGTTTAGAGATCACACCTGTAAAAGTGGAGAACACCTAGGCTGTGCCTCACTGGTATTTTGCTTTGCTTTGCCTTTTTCCCTTAAATAAAATCACTCATTCAAGTAAATACACATATATATATATATATTTATTTATTTATATACACACCCTCTGAAAGCATGGCCTGAGGAATCTGACACTGGCCATCAGTTAGTGGATTTTGCTTAGTAATTGCTTCATCTATTCAATACCATTGAAAATACCCTTGAGCAGAACACGGCTGCAGGGGAACAACACTCTAAAGCAGCCACCTAATTAATGAATCTTATTGCCACTTAGACGAGCATTATGCAGTTGGCCTTGGTTGTCAGGATGGATCTGTTCTTGCGACGTTGTGTGTTTGTCCAGGAAACTGGTGCAGTTATTAGAGAAATGAGTGAAGTGGGGCTGTGGAGGCAGCAGGTTCACTCTGGGTGTGCAGGGGCACTCCTGGTGGCACTGGTGTCACCAGCACCTCGTGTCTGCGTGGAACAACAGAGAATTCTCCTGGCTTTTATCTCGGTGGCCCTGACGGAGATCGTTCGTTGCATTCGGATGAAGTGAAAACAAAGTAATCACAGCCTGAGTCTGAAAGCAGGCAAATTGTTTTCATACAGTAAAAGGGAGAGCAAAACAGAAGTAGGAAAGGATTTTCTTTTACATTTAATATTTAAAATAATAGAAGCTGTTGTGCATGTCCAGAGAGCACCTGGGATTTTGTGGACGGTGGTGGGGACTGTTTGTCTTCAGCAGAGTAATTCCAGCAGTAATACCTGCTGGTGATGTGCCTTTTCTGAATATCTTTTGAAGGAAGTTACTTTCAATACTAATCCTTAATTCCTACCTTTAAAAATACTGAATGCCATCTTTGGGGCCTGTATTGCTGAAATCATTCTACCAACAAAGAATGTAGCTCTGGATGCAAGTCAGAGCTTGTGTTTCTGATCGAAGTCATAGACAATTTGCTGAGTGATCAACAAATAAAAATTCTGAGGTTGCACCAGCCCATTTTTTGATGTCCTTCCAACCTTGGTTATTCTGTGATGCTGTGAAAAAGGCAAAAACACTTCTAGGAATTTTCTTGTTCTATCAAGGACTACAAAGAAGATTTTTTCTGAATGATGCTGAGCCTTTTCAGAGCCCAGTTCTGCGAGTTCCAGCTCTTACATGGCCCCTGTTCGTTTGAGACCCCATGTTAAGGACCCCCATATTGCTTATAAATCCATTAACTTTCTGTGGTGCTTTAAAATGTAATTTTCTGCTTCTCTGTGGAGACTGGCTGAAACCTGTGATTTCTACTTGGCCTTAGGAGAGCTCTTCAGATAAAACAGTTTTCATTAGTAAATTCCTCTGATGGGCTTATGAACTTTTAATGTGAGATCATCACTGAACCTTTTTTGTGTTCTCTGAAGTGACCTTGGCACATGGGGAGTTTTGATCCTGGAGCACCTTTCCTGGTTTGCATGTTGGTGATTATTGTGGCAGCTTCTCTGCTTCAGCCTGTTCCTGCTGCCCCAGCTCCTGCCTGAGCTGCTTGGCCTGGCACAGATCTGCTCCACTTCTGCCTTCCCTTTATAGCTGCTCCAGGCATTCCTTGTCTACATTGTGGTGTCAGCTCCTTACTCTTCTTTTTTTTTTTTTCCATGTTTTCCATGTAGGGCAACACATGAACACACCTCAATGTGAAATTTTCTGAAGAATTTTTAATGCCTGCAAGTGGCACTTGAGTGGCTAATTCCAATAACTCCGGCAGTCAGTTGATGAAGCATTCTTTGCCTTATGATTTGAGTAATAGAAGTAGTTGCATCTGTGGTTATATATCAGAAAAACAGCTTACCCAGCTCTTTTCAGTCCCTTTGATTCATTGGACGTGGCCACAACACTGTTTAGTGCTGGTCAGTCGTTTTCAAGTCAGTGAGCATCTGGGTTGGTCATTAGCCAGCAGAGAAATCAATTAGGGCTGGTGGGGTGGGTGTTTGGAGGAGAGGATTGAAATACATGAATTCCATTGATCCATTGTCCTGGATAATCAGCATCCCCACCAGCAGACCTTAAAGCTGTGTGAGGACTCCATAGAAGTTCTTCTCTGCTGCATCTCTGTTCAGGCACGAGCAAATCCTCTGGTCAACAAAGATTGCAACTCTCCAAGGTTCTGAATTCCAAACTTTTGATAAAACAACGAGCTAATTAATAAAGCATAAATTGGTAGCATTTTTCTGTGGAGCACTGCCGAGGATCCATTATTTTATTTAGTGTATTTGTCTTAAAGTGATTATGTTACTAATTATAAGGCTCACTAGTCTGTTTAACAGGAGTCCAAATAATTATAATTTGTTTGCATTCCCACCCTGCGTATTTTCATGCAATAAGAAAAACATTTTGTTGAATGATTAATCTTGTGCATGCCTCTCTGTATGTTTAGGAAAATTAAATGTCTCATTTTTGTTCTAAATGAAAGATTTCCAGTTTCACTACTCTTGTTCTCAAGGTGCATTGGTAAATCCTGAAGAAAGTTGAGGATAAAGCCACAGGGCTCTTAGGGATGGAACTCAGTATGTTCCTGATAAAGTCCCTAACAAAATTCCTTTTGGTGTCAAATTCTTTTGCATAATTTATTTTGTGTTCAAAAAAAAAGGGTTGAAGTTCTTATTTAAAGGGTATCTTGAAGCAAAAGAAATCCTTCAGCCTTGGAAGCAATTTGGCAGCCAAGTTCCATTGCTGTTACTGGAGTAATTTGAAGGACAAAATTCATAACAGGCTTTTCAATAAATGCTCAATTTAAGGCACCTTGGAATCAGCAGCAGCATCACAAAACCCTGTGTGAACTTGGAACATCCAAAGAATGTGTTATTTAATGTTAGGAAAAAATTTGTCAAGATCTTATAAAAAGCTCAGCAAATTGAGGCAAAAGTACTGAAGTCACTTTCAGAGCTGTACTTCAGAAAATGGCTTAAATGAGAAGCCAGCATTGTGAAGTTAACTCCTTGTTTTATGGCAAAAAAAGAAAAAAAAGAAGATAGAGTTGTATCTAGGAATCTACTTGGAAGTTTGCTGAAGTTTAGGTAGCGAAATGCTTGCTTGGAAAAAAGACCCAGCAGAAAAATCACAATTTCAAACTCAGATAATAGTTTCTGAAAATAGCTGGGCTGCCAGAATGTCAGAGTCTGGAATGAGAAGATTGCTGAGGGGAAATGGCAGAGTAACGAGGGGCCCGAGGAGACGTGAGGAGCTCCAGGCTTCATCTTGGTTTGAGGGAGAGAAAATTGCTTAGCACTACTTAGAGCATCTCTCATTCAGGGATCTCAGAGCTTGCTGAACCAAACATAATCCTTTGAAGACAGGTACAGACTGATGATCACTGAGCTCGTCATCGTGGGGCTGCTGTCCCTGCCCTGGAGCATCCTGATCCCGGGCACGAGGGCACCACGGAGCTCAGCACGGGAGGGAACAGGGAAAATGCAGGTGGGGAGAGGGAAAATGCAGGTGGGAAGAGGGAAAATGCAGTTGGGAAGAGGGAAAATGCAGTTGGGGAGAGGGAAAATGCAGGTGGGGAGAGGGAAAATGCAGGTGGGAAGAGGAAAAATGCAGGTGGGAAGAGGGAAAATGCAGGTGGGGAGAGGGAAAATGCAGTTCAGGAGAGGGAAAATGCAGGTGGGAAGAGGGGAAATGCAGGTGGGAAGAGGCTGGAGTGACAGAACACACTGAAATGCCATCACTAAAGTCTGGACACCACCATGCTTCTAATGAGTAAATAAATAAGTCATCAAGTGCAGGTGACGATATTTCCTTTCTTCTGACATTCATGTTTGTTATTCTGCCAAATGTTTCCTTTACTTGGAAGAAAATTGGAGCAGCCAAGATTCTTAATATTAAAAGACCTCAGCGGAACTGTTAAAATTCCATTCTGTTCAAAATTTTAATGCCAGTTGGCTGTATTATCTCTTTATAATTTTCTTCTTCGGTGCATACGTAACTGCATTAGTTGGTCATTTACCAACAGACTTGAAAGACCAATACTATTAGCTGGAAAAATAGCTAGAATTTTTTTTTTTTTTT
>VZRO01000203.1:441485-501100 GCA_013397915.1 Daphoenositta chrysoptera | reverse complement strand
GGAAAATGCAGATGGGAAGAGGGAAAATGCAGGTGGGAAGAGGGAAAATGCAGTTGGGGAGAGGGAAAATGCAGGTGGGAAGAGGGAAAATGCAGATGGGAAGAGGGAAAATGCAGGTGGGAAGAGGAAAATGCAGATGGGGAGAGGGAAAATGCAGGTGGGAAGAGGGAAAATGCAGGTGGGGAGAGGGAAAATGCAGGTGGGGAGAGGGAAAATGCAGGTGGGGAGAGGGAAAATGCAGTTGGGAAGAGGGAAAATGCAGGTGGGAAGAGGGAAAATGCAGGTGGGGAGAGGGAAAATGCAGTTCAGGAGAGGGAAAATGCAGGTGGGAAGAGGGGAAATGCAGGTGGGAAGAGGCTGGAGTGACAGAACACACTGAAATGCCATCACTAAAGTCTGGACACCACCATGCTTCTAATGAGTAAATAAATAAGTCATCAAGTGCAGGTGACGATATTTCCTTTCTTCTGACATTCATGTTTGTTATTCTGCCAAATGTTTCCTTTACTTGGAAGAAAATTGGAGCAGCCAAGATTCTTAATATTAAAAGACCTCAGCGGAACTGTTAAAATTCCATTCTGTTCAAAATTTTAATGCCAGTTGGCTGTATTATCTCTTTATAATTTTCTTCTTCGGTGCATACGTAACTGCATTAGTTGGTCATTTACCAACAGACTTGAAAGACCAATACTATTAGCTGGAAAAATAGCTAGAATTTTTTTTTTTTTTTAATGTAGGAGAAAAATTGAAGTGTTACTTGCTTTTTGATGATGGTAGTAGTAGTAGTATTTATCTTTTTTCTTTTATTTTTCCCCACACTTCCCCCATAAAGCATGAACTCCAATTTTATCTGCATTAGTGTGAATAAAAACAGTGCATCCTCAAGTGAGATGCATAAATATAACCCCTTTTACTATGCAAGCAATAACCACACTTGTAACTCTCGTAAGAGCTGTTACAAGGCACGAACAGGTACTGAGAGCACATTTGTCATGGCAATTCCAAATACAGACCTTCCCTCCAGAGTCTGCAGCCTGCACAAAATCCTGGTGTGGGCAGGGCCCTGCCCAGGGGCAGCATCCACGCCGGGCAAGGACTTCTCATGCCAGATGGAGAAGTGCAAAGACATTCATTGCACAGCTCAGGGTACCCAAATACCAGTGCACAAACAGGATAGAACCTCATAGAAACAGGGAGATCAAATCCCAGGATTTCACCCACTCACCTGGAGTATTCCCTAGATATTACCTATTATGGGAAGGTGTAAATAATCCCAGATAAGGCCACTGACCACAATCTTCCCGGGCCATTGCTCAAGAAGGTCACTGCCCCATGGTCCTCTTTTCCAGCCCATCTCAGGTGCCCTGGAAGTGTTTCCATGGTTACCACCGGGCCTAGGGAAGAGGCTTTTGTGGGCCTTCAGGCCTGCTCTGCTGTAACACCCCTGGTGGAACCCAACACCCAGGTCTGTTGTAAGGCATTAAAATCCTGTCACGGGCCCCAGCCAAGTCATGCTCAGCTGCCTTATCAGAGACCTCAAGAATTCGTCGAAGCTACAGAAATGCAAACTGTTCTAAATTGGGGAAGAAGCTGTTGGAAGACGGGATAACAAAACGGCAAGAAAGTCGATAAAAAGAAGGACGGTGCCATCCTGGACTAGAACCAGTCAGGTTCTCTGAAAGGAGCAGGCAGAGCATGGAAAGCACAGAAATCCAATGGGATCTGCGATCGTGTGAGCTACAGCTGCAGAAATGTATAAAAACAGTGAAATGTAAACAATAAACGGCTCTTGGGAAATCAGATTGGTTCGTGGTCCGAGGGTCCCAAGCTCCCACCCAGGTCCCGCCCGGGGAGGAGGAGAGGACGTGGGGAGGGGGAGCTGCTGCTGAACCCCGGTGTTAATCCGAATCCTTTCCCCGAGCCTTGGAAAGCCCTACAAGCAAAATGTTATTTGATCAGTGCTGATGATACATTGCCAGGCGTTTAGGCAACATAAAACTGTTTATGCCGAGCTCCCTGAACCAGAAGGAGAAGGAAACTTCCTAATGAACCTCCCGGAGAGCCGAGCCCCAAGCGTTGGGCCTAGCAGGGTTTTTTCATCTGATGCCAGACGGCTCTAAATAGGTCTTAAAGCAGCTCCAAGAGTTTATGCTATTTAATAAATCTAATCTGTAAAACAGGTCACGTAAAAAAACCTAAAAACTTTTCTTCTAATTACAGTAAGATTTTATTGAATGCACATTATACATATAGATCATAATACTTATTAAAAAAAGACTATTAAGATTTTACAGTTCAAGATTTTACAGGCAATGGGAACAGTGGAAGCCTAATGCTTTCTGAGAATCATATCTGCATTAGCAAGATAAAGGACAATTTAGGAAGATTACAAAAGCAATGATTTAGAGTACAACATAAAAATCTGCTGAGAACTAATTCGCAATGCCAGCTGCTGCTAAGCTTCTTAATCTTTATCTAGTTCAATTAAAATCTGAATGTTTGGGATTTCATTAACAACTGGGGACTTGGAAATTACATGCACTTTTACACTGTATTCAACTGCTTATGCACGTTACTGGAAGTTGCCCGAAATGTCTTCAGGTAGACTTGAGATATAATTAAAACTTAAGTACTTAAAGGATAATGCAGAGGTAAAAGAGGATTATTTTAATTTTTCTGTCAGATCCAATTGACAAAAAAAGAATCTCGCACGAGTTGAAACGAGTTGCAAACCAGTCAGAATTTTAATGCAAAGGATATTTATGGACGATTGTGCAATCAGATGTGCAGATCAAACAGCTTCATTGGAGGGCGGAGTGAATCGGATATTGTAATTGTGCCCTGTGCTGCTTGTGTTTTTTTGTGGAAAAACCACTTCACATCTATCATTCACTTCTGTACTGATGTAACCACGCTGCTATCAATTAATTATGCATTTCAAAGAATCTGCAAGTAGGCCTTTCTAAAATTAAACTAAGCAAAGTGATGAACAAGCTTTTAATCACTTAATACTGTGTATAAAAAATAGTTTCTTTCCATTAATTCCTCAAGAATAATTCTTCTAAAAGTTTTTCAGAAGTAGAAAAAGGCTTTTTTTTTTTTTCTCTCTTCCCTTCTTCATTGCTCGTCTCCTATTAAAAAAAAATTCACCCATCATTGGCATACCTGCCGATTTAAAGGAGGGAAGTGAAATAGCGTTGAGCAGCTCTGTGTTCTGAAGCAGTTCATTGAAAAGGCTGAAGATTTGGAGATTTGATGGTGTACAAGAACACTGATTTTTCTTGCCTGCACGAAGGAGTAGATGTCCATGCTGTATTCCAAGGAGAGCTGGGTGCTGCTGGAAGTGCCCCTGGGCACTCATTTGTTTATTTACTCATTAGGAGCACGGTGGAGTCCAGGCTTTATTTCACAGGGTCGGGGGCAGCACTGTGGGATCTGCTAGTTCAGCTCTGGGTCAAATCCTGAGCTGGTTTAAATTTTCCAAGTTTCAAACTGGAATGGATTTCTCTCTCTTTAATTATTCAGCTCTAATGATCCTTAGGTGCCACGATAGGATGTGGAAGTAAGAATATTTCCAGCACGAATGAGGGTATTTAAGGTGGTGATGTTTCTCTTGGAAATGCTGAAGAGGTGTAGTGCTGCAGGATAATTGGTGCAAGACTTAGAGACAGCCTGGTTTAAATGGAGTTTTGAGCAAGTTAACTTTTAAATGGAATAATGATAAGAAGAAATCATTCAGTAGCAAAATTTCTTAACACATTTAGGGAGTTTGTGTTAACTTTTGTCATGGTGCTGTTCTTAGCAAACAAAAACTGAGGTTTCGTCTGCCTGGCTACTTAATTTTTTTTTTCCCTTTAAAACAAACAACAATAACAACAAGAAAAAAAAAAACCCACCAAAAAGAAAAAACCACAAAAAACCAAAAACCAAAAAAAACAAACAAAAAATTAATGCTTGGAAAACAAAACCAGTGTGTAGGATTACTGCTATATATAACTTTAATAAAAAACCAAACATTTTCTCCCCCTCCTTACTTCCATCATGCTTTTAAGTGGAAACATGTGACCAGGTAACCCAAGGCAAGTGGAGAATGCAGGAAAAGAAAGTGAATTTTGGGTTGGGTGTAATTTGGCCATAAGGGTTCTGCTGTCCTGTGTCCTGCTTGTGCCTAGAAACTTCTTCATATACAGAAAAAGGGATGCAGATATCCACTGAAAGTTATTTTTCTAAGCAACTTAGTATCATGAAGTTACGTATTTGAGGTGAAGGGAAACTTACTTGCAGCAATTTGCATTTGGTGGTTTTCTTGCCCCCTGCATGTTTGGATTTTGTGTTTTATGTAATGGTGCCTTTTATATTATTTAATAAGGTAAACTGCTTTCAGAATTAACAGTAGGCCTTTTGCATTCTCATTTAAAGCCTGAAGAGATGCAGATTGCAGGAGTTAAGTACTCCTGAAACATCACTTAAGTCTGTCTAGGGCTGTGTGCTGGTGCAGAGGGAATCTCACGGCTGAACCCAGTGAGAAATACAGAATTTCACCTTCAGAGATCCTCATCTGCCCTGCTGCGTGCTGGGAGAGGATCCTCAAAAGGGCAGAAGATCTGCCCTCTCCTCTTGGCTGCAGAGTACACTGAGTCTTCAGAGGCATTTCTTTAACTCTGGAGTTCATCATTTGCTCTTAAAATGGATCAGCCATTATTTAGGGAGCCTTGTGTGATGATCTGGACATTTTACTTTTACTCCTTGGATTGGGGTCTTGTCAGAAATGGAGGGGTTTTTATCCAAGATTCAAATCAGCTTCCTTCTTTTTTTTTCTTGTAAAGAGAAAACTAAAATAAATAAAATGAAGGGTATGGATATATCACAAATGGAAACAGTAAATGTGTCACTGGGGAGATGAGTGGGAGTTGAGAGCAAAGATAACTACAGACATGAGAAATATCTGTACGTTTGGCTTCAGATATTGAAATCTGTGCCACACATTGATCCTGCAGGAATAATAAATACACATTATCTGTAATTATTCTCAAAACTTCATAAACCTTACTTTAATAACATCCTTTGCAGCATTTTTTTTTCTAAGATCTTTTCTTTTATGACACTGTCTGGCTTTTTAATTTTAAGTCCAAGAAAATTGCTCCAGCTGTTACAGATTTTGTCCCAGTTCTGTTCTCTGGAGGCCAGGAGTTCCCTTTGGAGAGTTCAGGTAGCAGGTTGGACGGTTTCTATGTCTGAGATGAATTTTTTTTTTTTTTAAAAGAAGATCACAGATTCACAGGCAGTGAGTTTGCAAATTTTATTACAAATACAGTTTTGGATGTAAAAAAAAAAAATTTTTTAACTTACCTCCTACAGTTAATATTTTTTTAATTTAAAAATACGATGTTAGATAGGAAAAATGTTCTTGTTGCATTTGTTGCAATGTGTTCTTTTATCAGTGGACACAACAGAGTGGTGTTTGAGTTACCAGCCCTCCCATGGCTGCACAGTGAGCTGGGATCAGCATGGATATTGAAACTGTTTATTGGGTTTCTTCTGCTGTTATAAGTGTGATCACATTTCATGATGTCCTGAGGTCTTAAAATATCAAGAAACAACAGTAAGCAGGATTTCAAGTTCAGCTTTTCTGAAGAGCAGGAATTGAATACAGGCCAGTGCACTCTGGTGTGTGCTGGCCACGAGTGGAGAGCTGGGGATGCAGTTGAGTTCTAAACCAAAATCTGAGTGCACGGTTTGGTTTGCTGATAGCAAAAGAAACACTCAAACTTCTCTCGTTTCCATCACTGGGGTCTCTCCCCCCTTCCCTAATAATGTGGATTTCCAGCTGCGGGCTCTGGGCCACAACTGCCCAAGTCAAACTGGCCGGGCTTGTGGCCATGTGAGGGACTCCAGAAACAGGAGTTTTAGTGAAAACCTCAAATATTTCACTTGTCCAGAGTAAAAGGTTCAGTTTTCACGCTAATGTATGTCTCCATACTGCTCTTTCTTTAACTTGTTAAAAAAAAAAAAGGTAAATTTTTAGGATGAAAATTAAAACCAAATCAATGAAAAAAACTCTCTGTCCTCTTTTTGTCTTTTATAAAATGAAACCTGAGTGACTCTGAATAACTTCTGAGGAATTTCAGCCCTTGAGTTGATTTTTTTTTTCCTCTCCTAGAGTTTTAATTTGAAATTTTGCATTTGCTAATGACACGTTTTTACTCTATCTGAAGATTGCCATCTACTGGCATATAAGAGCTTTTGGGGTCTGTTATTCTTCATAAATTTGAAAATTCAATAAAGTTAGTTACTTTCTCCGTTGATTTTGTTGATTGCATTATGCTTTGCAGGGTGGGGCCAATAGTAGAGGAAACATTAGCAGCATTTACTTGATCTTACCAAGTGCTGTGCAATGTCTGCTTAATTAAAAGCACAATTATAACAACATATTGATACTTCCCACATGAATGAGCTCTCTATTCCTCCAAATTAAGCCGTATTTCATATTCCTATTCTACAAGAACAGAAGAACGCATTAATAAAAGGTTAAAAATACACATATTTTTCTAAGCATTTGAAATGATTCTGACCTTCTGGCATGTAACAGTTAGGTAGCTCAATAAACTACAGGGGGTAGAATTTAACAGCGTAATTCCAAAATTATGGGAGACACCTCTTCCTCCTGAAGTAAATTCATAGATAATCCTACAATTCTTGAAGTTTTTAGCTCCTGATGCCTCCCAGCATTCTCCCTACTCAGCAGAGCACGAGGATCTCCGCTGGAATTTAATTTTCTCCGCACCAGCTGTGGATGGGCTGATGCCAGACCCTGAGCAGCCTCGGGCGGATCCTGTGCTCAATCCGGGGCTGATCGATGGCACCTGGAAGCAGCCTCACCTCCCGAACCGGGCGCAGCTGCGGCGTTTTTGGGGTGATGGGCTGCAGGTGTGGGACCGGCTGGGAGGGCGGTGGGTGCTGGGAGAAGCTGAGAGCTCGGTCTGCACTTCTGGCAGGGGCTGCGACTCCAAAGCAGGTGAGAAGACCCCCAAGATACTCAGAATTCTCTTTTTTTTGTCCGGTTCTTTGATATTCCTAGTGGTGAGGTGCTCAGCGTGCTGCTCTGTGTGTATTTTGTATTTAGGTGCCCATTTTCTGCAAGGAAGGACTTGGGTTCCTTGCATGTGGCTTTGCCCTCCTTCCCAGGGATGTGGCACCCAAAACTCAGCTTTAACTGATCTGATTCACCTCCTGCCCTGCCAGTTGTGTGCAATTATAGCTGTGTAAATGAAGGTTTTGTGGTTGTGGAGAAGGGACTGTGCTGGTTTTTTTTGAGGGTGGGGCTGGGGGTGATTTTGCTTCTGGCAATGCTGGCCACAAAAGCATCAGCGCTGAGCAGGTGAGATGGGAAGTGTGAATGTACTGCTGCTTTTTCAAGTGCTCTGAAGAGCACAAAAACCTGCCTTGCTCTGGGAAAGTGGATTGTGTCTTGGGGGTGAGGTGTGGGTAGCATGTGATGAGGGAGCTGGTGCTGTACTGGGAAGTAAACAGTTGTGTAAAGCCTGTGTAACTTGCAGAGATGTTAACTAAAGCTGCCCTAGGGCTGCCTTCACACACATGCACTGTGGCTGTTGATTTCCTATCTGCTATTCTGATTTTACTTGGGAACTTGTTGTGTTTGTGTGTTAGTCATCTTGATGGAGTTCACCCCTCTTAGTAGCTGTTGTTTCTTTCTTATGTAAGTGGGCTGATCTGTAGAGAAGGATGAAAATAATGGTAAAACAACATGTACATTTACATTAAAAACATGTCTTGAGGTTCTTCTGCTTGAACTTCATGAAGGGTTTTTCTTTATTCTGGATGTTGTTGGCACTGCACTTTGATTTCTGCTGGATAGAGAGTTGTCAGTTACACGCTGTAGATGCATTTGCTGCTAATTATAAACAGCCTTCTTGGCTCCTGAAGGCAAGCAGGCTTTCCACCATTTGCTCACATAAGCCTGTTTTACAGTTCTTTGGTGTATAAGTATTTGGAGTGTGGAAGAGTGGGGAGATTTATTGAGAGGCCATAAGGCACGAGCCTCCAACCTGCAGCTAGGCTGACTGTGAAGATAGCTGGATGCAAGGCGTGAGAACAGAAAGTTGCCTTTTCTGGGGTGGTTTGAGGGTGTTTCTGGTGTGCAGCAGCTTGTGCGAGCACCAGATCCTTGTCATGGTGTTCCTGACTGGAGCCCTCGTGCCCCAGAGATGTGGCACTGGGAGCCCAGCCACGGAACCAGCTGCTCCCTCCTCCAGCCCCCTGCTAAAGAGAAAATTTACCTCTGATTTCTTTTTCTTTACCTCTCTTCAGATAAATATTGACTTTCTCAGTTCTTCAAGCTGCACCCTCTGAGAGGCAAGTGACGATTCCCCCCCTTCTGTAACCATCTCTACAAAGTAAATGCATGTTTACAGTGGAAAGTGGAGCAGCACATTAATGTGGTGATTGATTGACATGAAAATGCAGTTCTGTGATTGATGAGACAAATGCATGTTGCTCACAAATGCTCTGAGGAAATGTGGTCTATACCATACTCGTTACTACAGATTTTTTTAGCGTGGGGTTTATTTTTTTTTTATTATATGCAGTCAATTTACTTCCAATTATAGTATGAGCTGCAGTAAATCTTGCTGTGGTGGTGTTTAATCACAGATCAACAGGCATAGATCATATCAGACAAGTCTTGGCTGTAAGAGATGGACCATTCATTAAGAGAATCAACTGCATTGTTCTGGACCCCTCCATGGCACACACCAGCCTCATTTCCCTTAAGATATTCACAGTGCTGGTGCAGGCCTGTAAAACACTTCAGTATCTTTAGATGTACTGTGGAGTGAAAATTCCCTTGCCTGTGTGAATTAGAGGAGTAGTTGGAAGTTTCTCTGCTGCTGACTTGCCCCAAAATTCCTGTCAAAATGCAGATCACGAATCATTCAGGCATACACCTCTTCTGTGGAGAAGTGTATTAAAAGGTGGTGGGATGAGAGCATTAAAAATGGAGAGAGACTCTTAATTTTTTTTTTGGTAGTGATAGAATCTTAGCAAAAACTTCACGCAGATCATTTCAAACTTGTGAATTACTGTTGCTCTTGTGTTTGGGTTTTTTTTTTTCCTAACAGCTGGGATGATTTTGGATGAAATTAATCCAGTTGTACTCGTGTCTGCTGGATAGTTACTTCTCCTAAACAGTCAGTGCACAAGCTCAGTTTTTATTTTAAATGAAACTGAATAAATCTTTGGCTGGTGTGTAGTAGGGGGAAGGGCAGAAAGAGGAAAGAAACTCATCTCCTTTTCAGCTACTTGGTTTTTTTTTGGTTTTTTTTTTTTTTTTGGTCAAGAAAGATTTGAACAATGTTGTCNTTTTTTGAGAGGTCCTCTTTTTATTGAAAAATGTTCAGTCTTTTGAGAAAACAAATCCCTGTGCTTGCTAAAGGTACAGCAGGCTGCCTTTTGGTGGTGATGATTTAGCAGGGTAGTCACGTTGTTGATGGATTCTAATGTTTGATAATAAATAAACTTGTTAACAAATGAAATTAAACATGAAACTCAATAGCTGAGGTATTTTCCCTTTGTTCAACGCTGTGAAAAGGGATTGATCAAATGCCTGCTGCAATCTATGGGAGTCTGTGACTCTGAGGGATTTTGGAACAGGATTAAAGCTGTTTACAGCTTTTGGCTGAGTTTATTTACAGGAAGGTGTGCTCGCAGGTCGCTGTGTGCTTTTCAGGCCCTTCAGATGTTTGACTGGTGACTGTGCCCATAAATCTGACCTTTAGTAACAAACAGAAAGGTGGGGAAGGGGAGCTGCTTGGTCTCCAGTGCCTGGCCTCTCTCAGTAATACTTGCAGGAGCACTTCTCTCAAAAACAGAAGTTTTCTTGCTGTATGTTGTGTGCCTCGATAGCTCCTCATCTGCGAGCTCCCAAAAAACGAGTCAGTGTCTCTGTGTCGTGGATCATTTACCATTTGTGTTTGGATCTGCGTTCTGGAATGTTCCCAGATCTGATAATGGGTTCCTCCTCCAGCATGGCATCTCTCCCTGCTACACACAGTTACCTCCTCGCTGGGAGGGATCTTAGGGCTGCCCCGACACTCCCTTTTTGGGGGCCTAGAAATTACGTGTATGGCCCTGGGAGGTTTTTGTGCGGTTCTCCCCTAAGTGGCAGAGATGATAAAGCTTCCTTATCTCATTGTGGCATTTCATGGATGAACTCATACATCCAATAACCTCCCTGCTGGTGCTGCTTTGTTAACCAAACCTGGCAATGTCCATCTCTGTGGGTAACTCTGCTCCGTGTTTCCTTGGGTGTTTCGTGTTCAGTGAAAGCAGTTTGTACATCTTCCACAGAACAGACATCTCCTTCTGTGCAAACCTGAACAGCTATAGTTTAAATAAAGGATTTGCATGACTCCTGTTAAAATTAGGAACTGTAGCAAGTTATGCAGCTTTGTTCCTTTTACTGGTAAAATAGAAAAGTTGACTACAGTATTTATTTTACCAGTTGATGAACCTCCCATCCCTAAATCTGTAAAATTGTACTTGCACTGTAGTGCAAGTACTCACAAAAGGGCATCCCAGGTCATGATCTGATAAACCTATATTTATGAATATATTGTTTATTGTAGGAAAATGTGACCTCGTTAGCTGTAGTCCCTTTCCATCTCAGTTGTTATCCGAAGTGTATAATAATGAGGAGAACATCATCTCACTCTATCAGTGCAATCAGACAAAGAGATTCTGTTGCAAACTCGGGGAAGATTGTGTCCCAGATGGGAACAGCAAATTTAATTACTGACAATGCAATGAGTATGAAAAGTTTCTGCACGCATAGTTCTGGACAATGCTCTGCTTCAAGCCCAGGCAACTTGGGTTTTGCAACATTGGGCTGGGAAGAGTCAGAGGATGGTAATCCCCTAAACTGAGGCTGAGTGTGTGTGTGACTGGAAAGCCGGGGAAATGCTAATGAATTCATTGAGCCAAGTCGGTGAAATAGCTAAACATCTAAAGAGCAAATATCAAGCACTGATATTTATGTAGAGATAGCACAGGAAAACTTCGCCTTGGAGAGGCCCTGTAAAGAAGGTGTTTTTTTTTTTTTAACAGAAAGCCTTGTTTTGGGTGTCTGCCTTACCCTGAGAGCTCAGCTTGGGGGTGGTGCTGTGGTTTTCCCTCTGTAGGAAACGAGCGTGGGTGTGTAAGGTAGGAGTCACTGAACAAATACTGCAGATACAAACCCAAAAATCGTACAGCGCTGCTACTTAAAAGCTGTAGTTGGAGGCCATGTATCCAGGCTACAGCTGCAAAAAAAAAAAAAGAAACAACTGACCAGAAGTTGATTACAGGCTCTAATTCTTCCAGGACTTGCCGAACAGCTGCCCGTTGGCATCTCTCTTGCAATCCAGGAGATGAATCCCTCTGTGTGCTGGAGGTAACGACCTTCTGGATGCTTTCTAATAAAACAATGAAGAGCTGACTTTATCATCCTTAAAGCAAATTACTTCTGCAAAATGCTTTACAAATACCAAGGGTGCTCTTTAGATAGGGATGTCTTCTATTAAAAAGTCTTGAATATTTTTCTGCCTTTAAGTGGAGAAGCTTTCTCAGTCCAGTGATGTGTGTAGGAATAGCTCAGAGAGAGAAGGCAGGGGTGTTTTCTGTCTGTGTCTGGCTGCAGGAGCTGTGCCATCAGACTGGTTTGCTTTAAGTTGTCCTAAAAAAAGGTGCAGTAAATTAAGATTTATATTTTAACTTTGTCCTCTTCAGCTAATTCCATCACTTTCATTTCCCTGTATAAGTGATATTGGGTAAAGATGTCGTGCTAAGTCCATCAGTGCCTTAAATAATAAGATGTTTGTGTCTCTGTGTGATGGGAAGATGACAGTGATAAGACTGCAGGACTGGGGTTTGGTGGGATGGAAATGGAGGCATTTCCTCATCAGCTGGAAAGGCAGAGCCAGCCGTGTGCCCAGCCCCTGTCTTGGGCTGGATTCTGGTTCTGCTGGTGCTGCAGGCAGCTCCCTTCCCAAGCACTTCCCTTATCTGTTTATGTTAATATTGGATAACAAGGAAAACACGAGGCCTGGCCCCAGTGTACTACCGTGGGCTTCCTGCTGGCTTGTTTACGCCTCCTCATCCCACAGGTTTGTCTGTTGTCATAGTTTCCATTTTCTTTCCGTTTTCAAAAGCAGGACAGGAGGTCTCTATGGAGACAGGCATCAGTTCCACTCCGTGCACTAAACTGTAGGGGTTGCTGTAAGAGCAGGGCTGGGAACATGCTCCATCCCCTGTGGAAGGCAGAACATTGCCATGCTGACATCTCCAGTCCCCGGAGTCACCGGGAATTAACATTTCAAGGTCGCAGCAGCTTCACTATAACAGCACTGTCTGCTGTTACCTTCATTGGAGCAGTCCGTGGTCACAGAAACACCATCTCTGCACAGCACGTTCTCAGGGGTTTTTCATTAACTGCAGGAAAGACACCATCCCAACGCGTTCTTAGAATTAGTACACGTGAATTTCATCTGAAATTAGGAAGTTAAATGGGATTCCAGTGACTGGGTCATGGCGGGGGGAAAGCTTTTTAGAGATGGCTTTGCCCTAGAGAAGGATGTTCATGAGATCTCTGAGCTGGTGTGTGTATGTAGTCACTCCAGATCCTGCCCAGAGGAGCTGGGTTGCTGAGCACTCTTGTATAAAAGATGTGATTTATGTCTCCAAACCCCTCTGAGCAACAAATCACCAGAGACAGGGAGGTATCTGTCTCACCTGCTGTCCTTGTTTGGGGCTGAGCGTTGTTGTTGTTGTCAGCCCTGTGATGGATATGATGGGAAATGCTGTCAGGTCTGGCTCCAACACCTTTTATCCCTGTAATGATGTGGTAGGTGTTACAGGTGTAATTTTCAGAAGTACCCAAGCAACTGGGGAACCAAAATCCATCAGTGGTGTAATCACTGAAGTTCAGGTTCCTACATCACTCACTGCTGCAGGTGTTACTCTGTCAGAGTTTGTGCCCATCTTCATCTGAAGTAGAACTGAGGACTAAGAGAAGTGTGTATATATAAATACATATATATATATACACACATGTATTCCTCCCTGCCCGCCTTTCATGTGTGCTTATCTGTAATCACAAATAGCTGTAGAGGAAAAGCCTTTGCTCCCAAGGCAGATAAAAAGGGGAAATGATTACTGCAGATGCTGTGAGAACAGAAGGATTGAGTTGAGGAGGATGGGTAGAATCTGAAAACTCCAGCAGACAAGGAATGAGAGTTACCTGTTGTCACAGGTTTCATTCTTGGCTCCCAGAGGGAATGGTTCTGACCTACGACGTTTACTTTGGGGTCCTGAATGAACTATTAATCCTGATGCTGATAAATATAATCTCTTGTTAGTTTACATCATATGCTGTGCAGTTGAATTTCATCTCCAGCATGTTCCTGGACAGCATTCTCTTGACTACCTTGGTGCAGTTTAAATAGTTCTCTGGCTAAGTGGAACCCTAAGGAATGTTTAAAAAAAAAAATCAGCGATTGGAAGGTGACATATTATTTTGCTCGGTGTTATGACTCCAACTGAAAAAAAAATAAAGAGTTCTAGGCTCTGGTGTCACATAAAGCATCCAAACCTTGTAAAAGCAGCTCAGCAGTTTCCTGAGGTGGCCCCTGGAGCTGTCCTCAGCCTGTCACTGGTACCACAAAGCTTTGTAGCACAGTGCCAGGTTCAGAGGCAGAACAGAGAGACTTGCTGTACAGTGGTTGTGAAGTAAGGGTTAGGTTCTGCTGTCTGAAAAATCTGCTTTCTGTTAACCTCCTTGTGTGCCATGAAATTAGGGTTAATTCAGATGAAGCCATCAAGGAGTATTTGGGTGGGCAGAGGGCTGTGCTGACTCCAAGCCTGCGCACAGGTCACGAGAGGAGCAGCCCCTGTGGGCTGCTGGCAGGAGATGAAATCTCCTTTTTCCCCTGGAATGTCAGCTTTGTGCCTGTGCTCCCACCAGGCACGGGCTGTTGGGGCTGTCTCGGCCTGGAAGAGGATCAGGTTAATTCCAGGTCCCTGGGAGCTCAGCTTCTTGGCGTGTTTGCAGGAGCAGAGACAATTAGGGGGATTAAAACCACCTTTGTGCCGTTAATCCAAGTGCTCGAGGCTCCTGCTCTAGTGCAGAGAGGGGAAGGCTCCGGGGATTTTGGTTTTGTCTCGAGCTGGGTGTCCAATGTGGGGCATCCTCTGGGGATGTCTGTTGGAAGGGCCCACCGGGAGTGGTTTTTAATGTATTTATTTACACTTTTAGGATATCGCTGTTCCTCTGCTATTGGTGAAACATTGTTTAAAGTGTAATGGTTGCTTTAGGCAGTGACTTTGGGCTGTGTATGGCATCGAAGGAGTGTCGTAAGGTTGGGTGGAAAAAATGAACAGAAAACTCTTCTGACTCACTGACATACTTCCATTTTCTGCTCATTTTTATAGATACGATCAAATATAAGAGCTGTAGATAGGAGCAAATAAAAATCGGCACCAAATCAAATAACAAAATTTTGAAAAGGTCAAATTAATATATTTTTACAGCTATCTCTCCCGCAATGAAGGAGGCATTAAAATTCTGATTATAAGTTCTCGTGAGAATGGATTGTAATGAGAACAGGAACCAGCACGTTATAAATCCACTCTCCTGGTAATAATTTAACTAGAACAGTAACTGGTACAAATGTAATTCATTAATTCATTTTTATCCCAATTTAAAGACTGAAATCTGGTTGTTATCATGTGGCTTTCTTGTGCCATATCTGGGGTGGTTTTTGGTCACTGGAGTTGAAGTTCTAAGATCCATCATAAACCAGATGGATGCAAACCTCCTTGGAGTTTACCTTGCCACAACTGCTGCCTTCTCTGAAGTTCTTATTCCACTCAAGATTGGGTTGAAAGAATATTAAAAAGTAGTTCTGATTCGTGTTTATTTAGGACAGATGGCTAATTTAACTAGGCTGATCTCAGTTTTTTTATTGGACATCATCCAGTGGTCCTTGATAGTCTCATATCTGAATTCAACATTTCCCAGAGTCATCAGATGCAAATAACAAAAGTAATTAAAAGACTGCCTCGAAGTGTAAATATCCATTAAAAAAGTGTGAAATTTTTGCTAATAACATTTGTGGAGCTTTCGATATTTTGAAGAGTTTTAGTTGCACTGACAGTAAAGACTGACACCAAATATGGTGAGTGGTTTTATTTGTTTATTTGCTTTTTTTTCCCCTGCTGCTTCCAAAGTATGTTGAAAAAGATGCTGTAACGTGCCTGATGGTCGTGAAACTTCTTGCCCTTGTTTTAGCAGGGCGGTGAAGGGAGGGATGATGGGATTTCTGGAGTCAGGGTTGTTTCAGGATGTAGGATGGGTGCTCTCAGCATTGGCTTTCATCCTCTGCATGTGGCCTGTGTGCCTGTCACAGAAGACATTTATATGACAAAATTATTGTAATCCATCAGTTTCAGACAGCTAGTTTTGCTTTGTGGATTTTCAGGTTACTTTAGAATGTGTGCTGCCTTTGCCAAAACTGAGGAGTATAGCTCATTATCAGTCAATACTTGTGGTTGGGGAAAACCCCAAAACAATTAAAATCTGTACTTTAATCTGTAGTGCTTGGACATCACGAGCAAAACCTTGAAAAGAACTCCTTATTGATTGGAGCTGGATTGTTATTTATGCTAAAATAAATGGATAGAAAATACAAAATGGTAAAATCCCTGTTACTTGATTCTTTTTGTTGTTCAGAATGTCTCTCCCCACCCTGCCTGTGTCAGGTCCTCAGCCTGTACTGGCTGCTGGTTTGCTGTAACTGGATTTTCTGGCATCTTCACCATGGGATGTGTAGCTTCACGTTAATAAAGATGTCCCCAGGAGCTCCTGCCTGGGGAAGTGCCCCTGGAGAGTTTCTCTCTAACACCACTCTCCCCTGTAGCAAAAGAGCAGGGCTTCCAGAATCTTCATTAATACCATCAATGTTTAGAGACTTTAATGGTGGTCCTTTCCTAGGCATGGGTTTAATAGAAGATTGTGCAGATAGTGCAAGAGATGTGTGTACATGGGGTGTTTTTACAAGGATTGCTTTAAAAGTTGATTGGAGAGTTGTAGTTGTAATTTTAATTATTAACTGTAGATACTAAGAGATCTTCCTTGTAAATAAAAAGGTGTTTTCATGAAGTGTCCCTTTATTGTGCTCTTTGGAAGCTTAGGTTCTTCATAGTCTGCCATGTATGCAGGGCTAATTTAATCAGTGAAAGTCCACAGAATTCCCTAGGTTTTATATCCAAACTTTTTGTCCTTTCCACTCCTTCAGAGACAGTCTGTGTATTATATTGCACGTTTTCCATTTTAAAGATCTTTTTAAATACGATAATGCTGAGTTCCTAAAAAAAAAAATAATGAGAAAGGAAACATTGAGGTAAACAAAGCTGCAATCCGAACACGTGCTGAGGGATGCTGGAGCTCTGAGTAGAAGCAGTAAATATTTCCCATAAGGCACAGACTAATGGAAAAGGGGCTTTAAACAACTCGTGGCTGCAAGAAACAGCAGAGGTGCTCGAGTCAAGAATTGTACGTGCAGGTTGCCAGCAGCAGGGAGGGCTGGCTTGCTGGGGATTTTGTTTTGGCACAGCACTGCCTGTCAACACAACACTGGTGGTTTTAATTTAGATTTTTGTGGCCCAGAACAATTTTCACTGCCCAGGCATCACCTCAAGGGTAACTCCTTAAGGTCCCTTCCAACACAAACCATTCCGTGCTGGTGCTTCCTAATGCTCGGTTTCCTTTCTCCTGTGAGTCAACATAACTTCATTGAAATTCAGGTTTCCAGATGGAGAAAGCGGGAAATGGCTTAGAATGGTTGATTTTGGCTTATGGAGACTGAGGAGTCCCAAGTTCCACATTCTGTGAAGGTCACTCAGTTGCTGGGAACTGGCTCTGGCTCAGATGCTCCAGCCAGAGAAGCTGCAGAGCAGAGAACCCTGCAGTAAAACCTCTTGTTTTCAGCTATTTTCATGACTATAGGAACTTAACTGTGGCCTATCTGTGCCTCAGAAGAGCAATGGAAGGTTTGTTTCTGTCAGATGCAAAAAAACCCAAAAAACCAGGAAATGCTTGTGCTTCCACTCCAACCTCAAAAGATCTTGCAAGGCATTTTTGCCATGGCAATATTTTGCCACATCAAATCTCCCACAGTTTCCAACAGGGTACAAGAACAGTTTGTATTTTAATAAACATGATGACTGAGATTTGTTGCTGAGTGAAACTAATGAGATGAAGGATGTTGACAAGTCATGGATTTGTATTGTTCAGCCTGAGCATAACTTGAAAGCTCAGCAGTACTGGACAAGCACAACTACTGAAAATGTGAATATATTTACATGATTTGATATGAGATATCGAAGCCAATTTGTTAATGGGCAACTTCAACGCTTGTTTTTATATATTGAATAAAAACCAGTAGGTCAATTGTAATGTAAAAATGCACATTTTATTTTGGCTCTCTGCTTTTAGCACTAAGCCACATATTCAGTATAACAAGAGAGCAATAACCTTTTGATTTGATGATATACAGCACCTTTTATGTAAACCCATGAAAAGTGATTACTGGTATCATGAGGAAACAGCACCTTAGGGAGATTACCAGGCAAGGCAAACAGCTGGAACCCATAATCTCCTAAAAGTCTGATTGTCTGTGGATCACCACATCTACCCCGGGGGGCTATAAGTAATACTTGTTTTAATTATGCAAAACAATAAATTATTTGAAAATTTTGAATTTAAAAATTTTTGCAACCATGAAATTAACTGTGTGTTATGCCAGATGTTCAACAGAAGCTCTATGTTTAGGACTCTGCAAAATTTGGTTTTGTATATAAATGAAACATTTCCTATTGTTTTCTTGACATTTAAGATTATCTATTCCAGCAGTTTACCTAAAGTTTAATTTTACCAGAGGAAAAAATTTCTAATCCATTTGAGTTTTTTTTTTCTCAACTTGAGTTAAAAGAAATATAATTGCATTTTAACTGAAATAGGCCTAGCTTTGTAGGCATTTGTATTGATGTGATTAGATAAGCTTAAGAAAAAAAAAAGGGACAACTTGAGTGCTGATACAGCAACTGTATTCTTTTTTTTTTTTTTTTTTTTCTAGAGTACAAATCTCTTGAGAAATGTCCCTGCCTGTCTCCTGACCTGGTGATTGTGCCCTGTTGTTGCTGCTGTGTGTCAGTGATTGAGAGGCTGCAGTCTGACTTTCCTATGGGCTTTAGCCCTTGCTAATTCCCTGAAATTAAGCATGATCTGTTCTTTAAAAGAAGCGAGATCATTCTTAAAATCCTACCCCAATCATATTTCAGTGTGTTACTGGGAGGGTAAAATACCCAGATCACTTCTGGCACGAGCAGTGATCTGAACGATGAAGTTTTGATCCTGACCTGGGGCTGTGCAGTGCCCTGGGCTGGATCCCTGTCAGTTCCCGGGGATGTGCACGGTGCTGCTCCCCAGGGGACAGCAATTCCCTCGGTGCTAATCACACAATATCCAGCTCCTGGGGTGGTGACACAGAGCAATGAAACAAAAATCACTATTTTCAGCCAGGCATCCTGCTCCGTGTTGACTTGAAAGCCCTGATGTCGGGCTGCGTGCTGCTGGCTCCAGAAGTGCTTCGGAGAGGGATTATCATAAATTCAGATACCTGCTAGAGATACCTGCATGCTGCATTTGTGTCTGCCAGCTCTTTCAGGATGCTGGTTTTCCTGGCAGTTTGTATCACCTCTTTGGATCTCCGAGGGAACTGTCCAAGAGGCACCTGGGAAAAAAAGGTGTTGGAGCTTCTATTGTTAAAACTTTTTTCTGAATCTTCCAGGAGGGTGTTCCATTATCTCTCCAGCTAGAGGTGCTGCTGAAATCTTCAAAGCCAGCTGTTGGACTTAACAATATAATTTTCACCTGAAACTTTTTGTTCTAGCAGGTGATAATGATTAGGAGTTGGATATTAAAATTTTTGCTTTTTTTATCCAGGATGAGGTTTTAGCCAGACATCAACACAGACAGAATGTCTGTGTAGCTGAATGCTGCCTCCTCTCATCTCAAATGCCCTGTTTCAAATAGCTGCATCATTCTTAAAATGTCATCATGAAGCTTGGCAGACAATTTCCATCCCTCAAAGGCAAATTCGAGGTGATCTAAGTGCATAATTTGCATGCTAATTTAAATGTGTGAACTGGTTTGGGGTCATACCCACAGGTTTGATGAAAGCATTGAGGGAAGGTTATCAAACACTGAAGATGAATGATGAACAGGCATTGTGTAGGGAAAACATCCACAACTTGTTGTCACTTGTGGGAGTTTGTTAGGAAGCCTCGGTCCCAGGCATTCACATTATCTGAGTAAAACTGGCATTTCCTTAAAGACAAGTCAGTATCTAAGCATGTTGTTCAGGAATAGCTGTGGTGCAGGACAGGGCATTTCCAAGCAGCCATCTCAGTTCATGATCAAGAAGTTTGACAGTTGATGTGTAAATTTAATTTCAAATGTAGTTTTGTTGTGTGTGATTCCACCTTTTTCTCACTGGTTGAATTATCGGTTACTTAAAAAAAAAAATTGAGCTTTCTTCGTATTTGAAGTTCCTCTGATTATAAAACAGAGAGAACACTTGAAGTTCTTCATCATGTGTCTTTCTGTTGGTAGATTATAATACTGAGAAGTTAAATTTTCACTAAACTGTACTTAGAGGTCAGGGTAAAAGGTATTTCTATTATATGTTGGGATGCTTTTTTAAAAAACAGTTTAAACCTGTTTTGGTGGGGAAAGGATAATTTGGCCTAATTATTCTTGCCTGCCTCTAATTTCTGTAGTTTTATTATAGCTAGGACATTAAAAATTATTATGGGCAGAAACTTCACATGCCAGCTGCTGGACTACTCACAAATTCTACTCTGGGACCAATCCTTTTCACTCATCTTACTTTTGGTCTGTAACTTTTGTTAATTCTTCATTATTCTTGCTTTTAAATGTTTCTCCCTTCTTTTCCAAATTAACATTCTGTGTGATGTCCCAGTCTGAATCATTATGGGATGTCAGAGGGATCCTGAGGTAGGGCAGGACAGACACTTAACCTCAGTGGGAGGGATGGCTGGTAATGATGGTTTAATGGCAGTAACGCGCGAGGAATTTTAATCAGTTTGCTCCAGGTTTAGTAGGCTGATATTAAGTAACAATAATTCATACGGTATTGTGTTGAAATAGCGCCGTAGGGTGTCATTGCTGAGCACGGAACAAACCCCCAGGAGGATGTGGTGTCTCTGGACTACAGGAGCCCTAAGCCGGCTGAGAGATCTCAGGGACACCAGCAGAGGGAAGGCGCAGGAAAAGGAGCCAAAGCTGGAATCAGTCCATTTCTTTGTTAGGTTTTCAGATTTAAATATTGATAGCTAATTGATACAATCACTTCACAGGAAGATTCAGTTCTTTCTGGCATTGCCTGGTGAGCTACAGACTCACCAAGCAAGGTTTCTTTGAGGTTTTGATACCTGGAGTTGTGAGAGAATAAGAATATATAAGAATGGAATTGAGTTACAGCTTTTTTAGTACTGCAGTTTTTTACATGCTGTGTCTTGCTTTGGAAAGTCTGGAAAAATACAGCAGAGGTGGGGAAACAACTGTCCCACAGGAGCCCTGAGCAGCTGCACTCCCTTCACAAGGATCTGCAGTCCTGCTGGGGTCTGGGATCACAGAGTGACTGAAGTTTTTGGCACCTTGAGGTCATCTCATGGCACAGCTGCTGCTCAGTAATGCAGTGGTGAAACTAAAGCTGTTCCACAGGTCTGGGATTGTTTCTTCCTGGCTGGATAAACCCAGAAGGGTCTGCTCTCACACCCTTTGTGTTGCTTTAAGGTTGTCTGCAAGGTTGAGACTCGTGGTTCAGGCAGGCAATGGGAATGTGGGTTGCAGACATGGATTATGTGCATCTTTTGTATGCACAGCATTTTACAAACGAGCAGGATTATGATGATGAACATCTGTGCCGTTGGGAAAAGCTCCTGAAGTTTTGTGTGACTGCGAGAACTGGGCGTTTTTACTCTCATTTTGGAGAGTAAAACCTGGCTGGGAGGAGGGTCCAGGTGATGCCTCAGCTGGGGTGAGGCTGTGAGCTCCGGGTGCAGAGCTGTCACCAGGGGTTTCCAGGGGTTTCCAGTGGTTTCCAGTGGTTTCCAGGGGTTTCCAGTGGTTTCCAGTGTGTCACACCGACCTTTGGCTGTGCTTGCAGAGCTGTCCTTGCTGCTTGCAGCTGCCAGGGCACCAGCTCTCTGTCTGTATCTCATCCAAACTCCTCCACATCTCCCTGCAGCCTCTCAGTGTGCTGAGGTGCCCAAGGGCTTTGGGAGCCCTCACTCTGGGGGTGTTCCTGGTGCTGTGAGGATTTTGGGGCGTCCTGCACCCGCTGCAGGCACAGCAGGGCTGGTGCAAGCTGTGACATTGCTTTTCCTTCCGGAGAGAGGCACTTCAGGAGGTGTCGGGAGCAGTATTGATCTAGTTCAGTCTCACTCGCTTGGCTCATGTGATGAGATTTTAATCTCTTTTAAAGAAATACTAAGGTTACGAAGCTTGAAAAAAGATGTGTAAGGTGTCTGTAACCACTCTGAAAATTTTCCATCTGGAAGACTACATTATATGGTGCTACTGGTTTTTTTTTTAAATTTTTGTATCTGTAACCTTATTTAAAAAATCATCTACATATTTTACCTGGAGAAAATGTTCCAGAGCACAGTTCTTCTGAAACGTTAATGAAATACTGTCTGTGACCAGCTCTGTATTTCTCCATTCAGGATCACAGCAGAAACTCTCTTTAAAAACTAATGTTTGATTTTTATGACAGCATTTGGAGAAGAAGAATCCTGATTAGGCTGCTCCAGCCGTGCCCTTTTGCTTTACTCTTTGCTTTACTGGCTGAAGGGCAGTGACAAAGATAGCTGTGTGTAAGGATCTCCATGCTTCCATATTCCTTGAAAATAAGCAAAAAATCATGCCTTTAAGCTGAATGGAGCTGCATCAGCTTATTTAAATAACCAATAGGCTGTTAAATGTTTTTATTTGGAGCAGGGAATTAAGTAATTCTGGAGTCAGGTTGGTAAACACTGCGGTCTGGCAATTAGGAAATTGATTGGGGCCCTAATTCACTATAAAACAGTCCATCTTTTGCTGGGCCTGTAAATATCTCCTTATTGCTTAATTCTACAGTCTCCATAATGGGAAACCTGGCCATTTGTGAGGAATCAGCTGTACATGTGGTAGGCTCATCTGTTTGTCTTACTCTTTTTCCAATGTTGATTTGCAACAAAAGCAATTTGGTGCAGATAAAAAAGAGCAAATGGTAATGGGCTTGAAGCTGAAAGCTCTTAGCTTTTAACACTCAAGCACTCAAAGTGGAGGATTTGGGGATAAAGAGACTTTACTTATGGGTTAGAGATCCTTTGTTCTGTGCTTGACTGGTTGTTTTTCTTTGGCTTGGTTTTGCTGTAGTGTTAGTAGATGGCGGGTTGCTTGCGGAGTAAAGGTACTTAATTCTGGTATCTTGAGCTCATAAAACATTTTTAAAAATGCAAAGGCAGCACTCACTGGAGGCCCTTTGGCACCCATGACACTGTGTCAGGATTATGGATTACTGCCAGTCGTGCATTTCAGTCTGAAAAATTGCAGTTTGGCTTTCTGAAAACACTGATTTTAAGAGCTGTCCATGCTGGTGAAGCTGCTTGTACCAGGACCCTGGGCCTCCTGCATTCCTGGGAGCTATACCCACTGCTTGAGTTTGGCAGTACAACTTCGAGTGATTTCATGAGAAAAGGAATAAAATTAAAATGTAATCCTTGAAAAATATACATACCAAAAAGATCGTGTGTTGCTTATATATAATGCTTTTTCATTAGACTTGAAAGTGGCCAATTTCAAGGTTAAGCAAAGCTTATTATTGGATCCAAACAGCATCTCAGTCAATTGTAAAATGAACTTTTAAACCCTTGGCTTTGGAAACCTATATTAAGCAACAGGCAGAAAGTACCAATTGTTATGAAAATGCAAGCATGGGCTTCCTTGTTAAGGGGCAGGACTGACATTGGGGGCATCTTTTTAGACCTTTAGGAGGATCATTCGTGCCAGCTTCAGGCTGCTGGTGGAGCTGGCTGTGCCTGAGCTGAGGGCAGGGTGCCTGCTGGTCAAGCAGCAGCCACTGAGGTGGTGGCTCTGTGTCCTTTGTTGTGTCCTTTGTTGTGTCCCCACTCCTCCCGATGGCCCCGTGGGCAGCGTTAAAAAGCTGGTGCTTGGTACAGCCTGAAAGGTTGGCACCTGTGGGCTTCGTGCACCAGAGAAAGAGGAAACCCTTCCCTGGGAGTGGAGAGGGCCCAGGTCACCCAGAGGGGACAGCTCCCCATCCCTGGGAGGGTCCCGGGCCAGGCTGGACAGAGCCTGGAGCAGCCTGGGACAGGGGAAGGTGTCCCTGCCCAGGGCTGGGTCACCAGGTGACCTTCAGAAGTCACCTCAAACCACTGCAGGAATTGCCCCCCTTGCACTCCATGGAAATACAGAGGGAAGTGGTTTTTGGAGAGGAGTTAAGTGTGTAAGGTGTTTCTATAACATTTGACACTTACTCTCCTTATCCTGAGCAGAGGAAGAACAACACAGGATGTGGACTCCTACGATCCATCTCGGCGCTGGCTGAATATAAATATCTGTGACAGGCTGCACAAGGATGCTTTAATGGCAGTTGTCAGAGCCATTTAAAATGGATTAGACCTTTTCAATTTTTTTCCCTCTAATAATGAATATTTAGTGAGACTTTTAAAGCTGTTAGCTATTAATTATAGAACCTAAAAATATGATGGTGTTCAGTCAAGTAGGAATCAGCACATGACTGTATGCAAAAGTATGTTCCCTGTCTAGCTTTTGTGACATGGCTTACTGCTTTACATTTGCTTTATAAATACAAGAAATGATTTTTTAACGATGACAGCTGGTGATGAAGCAGACTTGCCCTTGAAAGTTGTAAGCAGGCTGGGAATGTTAACACTAAGGAGGTAAAAGGAGAGATTAATAGATAAATGTCCTGATACTTAAATAATGTATGATAAAATTAGGTTACCATAAATTTAGTTCCATTGGAGATAATGATATTGTTCTGAGGCTAGAAATCCAAGTGTGGCACTAGAAGGTTAATGTTTGCATTAATAAAAATGCAGACCATTGTCCTTTGCTGGTGTTGTTGCTGCTTTCTGCAGATAAGAAATCGCCTTTCTCTTTAAATTAGTTTATACTACCAAGGGTTACTTTTGCATATTGGAAATAAATAGGGTTATATTTCTACAGCTAAAATAGATGTTTCTACTGTTGAAACAAATGACTTACTCCAACAGTAAAGCTGATTATACCACTGATAAAGAGGCCGTCAGTCAAATAATTCTCATTTATGTATTCAAAAATCTTAACTAATAGTGCAATGAAAAAAGCTCCAGTGGCTTTATTAAATTCTTGCTTTTCAGAGAGATTTTTTTTTTCTTTGTAGCTGGAAATCATCTTGAATTTGCAGCTTGCTGTCATTTCCCTGAGTAAAGTGTTAGAACAGAGTGAGCAAGCTTTGAGTCTTTGTTTTGGCTTAGTTACTCTGTTTTGTTGGTGTTGTGGGTTTTTTTTTTGTTTTCAACCAGGTTATTCAAGTAGCGGGAATCCAGCTTGTGGGATCTAGTTTTAGCCTTTGCTGGTCTGTTTCTTTGGGAGAAATCTCATTTTTAGGAAAGAGCTTGGCAGCACCTCTGTGCTCCGGGGAGAGCTGGCCCACTGACCTCCTTTAGTGACCTGTCTCAGGCCCTGCAGCCCATCCAGCTCGGATTTCTTGGCCTCCCAGCTCCATGGGGAGCAGGAACTGCTCGTGCCCCATTTTCCAGGCTGAGGGATTGATTTCCTCTGTCACTGCTGTGAGAAGCTGCACACGGAGCCAGCGTTTGGTGAGCTGCCCTTGGTCAGCAGGGACAGGCAGAAATGCCCTGGAATGCTGTTTGTCCTCTCCCAGCTCGGGCTGAGATGAGTTTTAACTGAGACTTGCACAAAATCACATCAGAAATGTCTGGTAGGCCAGTGCCCTACACTTGTTTGTTTTGTTGGTTATTTTTTCCATCATGGTTTGATGTCCTGGCCATGGATCTTCCCTTTGCTGTTGCCTGAGCCGGGGCTGTGACTGGAGCAGCCCTTTTGCCACATCTTCCCCCAGGGTCAGCACCCACAGAGTTCAAATTCTCCCTTCCAGCCCTTCTCATCCATCAGCCTTGCGGGTCCTGTTCAGTGCAGTTACACCCTGGGAGTGGGGTGATGACCTGGACCGAGTCCCTTCCCAGATGTGCAGCCAGGGTTCCTGGATTTTGGTGGGAATGGGACTGGAGCCTTGCCTGGCATTCCAGCAGAGCATCCTTCTACCTTCCTGAGAACTACCACAGCTCCAGCGAGGGTGGGGGGACGTTTTAAGCTTGTCTTACGTGGAATGGATTGGTTTTCTCAAGCAGCTTTTACTGTAAGAAGTGTGAGAAAATAAAAGCAGAGATCCTAGAGGAGAAATTGGATGGGCAAAGGAGGGGAAGAGAGCCCAAGAATTTATTCCGAGTCCACCTGTGTGCATGTGCATGCATTTATTTCTGCTTAGGCATTGACATTCCTCAAAGTACTCTCAGTTGATAGCTCTGAGTGCCCTAATGATAATTGCATTTACACTAAATGTGGAGCAGCATCAATACTGATATACAAATAATTTAAATCTGCCAGCCAGGCGTCCTAACTAATCAAATGGAGATTGCCCCCTGTCTCAGTCAGGAAAGACAGGGAAGAATTCATCTTCTTCAAGCAAGAGCCTGAAGAAGGGTGAATGTGGGTGGCCCTCCTGTTAAAGGTGTCCTTCTAGGAAAAGGGATATGAAGAGGAACAAACCCTGTCCTGGGGTCTGGAGCATAACTTACAGCACAAATGCTTAGTTTTTAAAATGTAAGCAGTGATTGCATTTTTTCAGCTCTCAAACAGAAGCATCTAAGATTCCATCCCTTGATACAGTTATGCTTAAAGAAAAATTTAATTGCTATTATATTTGGAAGGAAAATAGGCTTTAACCTTGAGGTGCTGAAACAGCAAATAAGAAACTGTGTTCAGGTAAGGATCTGTGACCTGTAACAGGTGTGAGGGGCTGCAGAAGTGACCTGCTTTTACTTCACAGCATAGAGTAGAGGGAACCTTGCTGAGTGCTAATTAATTGTTGCTTTCATGCAAAATAATTCTTACCTTCAAATAGCCTTGAGAAGAGTTCTCCCAGTCTGCACGTCTAGGAAAAGTTGATACTCACAGCTTCACAAAATAGGATCTAACCCCAAGAACTGAGCTCTTTAACATTATGGGGTTAGAACTGAAACAGTTTTGCTACTTTATAAGCAAGCCATACACAAGTTAAAAGTAATCCTGTCTTTTTCAGGGCATGACTGAAGAGTTTTTGTTCTTTGGTGGGTTTTTTATTTTAGGGGCTTTGTTTTAACTGTGGAAATAAATACTGCAGACGATTTTGTGGTTTTTTCTGCATGAAATAGGAACATCCCCTGACCCTTCCACTGGCTTGCACAGCCTTTCCTGCTGGGCTGGGACGTGGGATGGGAGCAGCGTTCCGGGGGAGCTCGTCCCTGCTGGGAAGGGGCACACGCACACCTGCAGCGCGGGCAGCAGCGCTCCGGGCACCGTTCCTGGCACCCGAGTGTCCCAGCTCCCCTCCGGGTGTGCCAGGGACAACCCACGTGTCGCCCTGACTTTTGCAGTCTTTCTATGTTTTCACTTTGTGATAGAGTTTCTCACGCACTTTCTGTAAAAATAGTCATGTTTTGTTAATTGTCTTTATTGTTTTCATTCTTTCTCCTGAGGTGGAGAAAGTTTGATGGGCTTTTCAGTTGACCAGTGTGGATGGAAGAGGTGGTGACCTCATCCTCCAATCCATGGTCATTCCTAGAAACATAGATATATGGGAGAAATAAACAGCCGGGCTCTCTGTCTTTTCCCTGGCTTGGCTTTTCCCTGGCAGAACTTGAGTCTGGTGTGCTTCTTTTCATGTCCTAGAGGAACACCCACATCTGCATTTGTTCATCCCCCTGCACGGCGCATTTCATCCTGAGAAATGGAAACAGTTTTGTACAAAAGCAACCACCCACTCCAAATACATAAATAACACTCTTGGATATGTAACACTTTAAAATACAGCGCAGGGGAGATTTCCAGGGAGTGTTTATTATGGTGACAGGTAGAACCGAGTGAGTAAAAGCCTCTCCTGGCTCTCAGTTCTGGAAGGTCCTCATTTGTGACTATAGTTGTGATGATAAAGCAATTAAACACCAGTGAACATATATTTTCCATGGCTGTGAGGCTTCTAGCATAATTATATAATAAAAAAATGCCATTAAAGAACAAGAATGCTATTAGTGCATCACTTGGAAGAAGTGCACAGCTTGGATGCTAAGAGCACAAAACAACCAAAGCCCAAAACGAGCCCTGATGTTCCCAGGTATGGAACTCAGAACAGAAACCTGCTCTGTGCCTCTTGGTGTGTGTACAAAATACTCTGATGCACCCAAAAATATTTGCACCTCCCACTGGCCAAATCCTTTTCACTTTGAATCCTTTTGGCTTAAAAAAATCTAAACTTCAGGTTGGGTATAGTCAATTAAAAGCCACAGGACATGTCAAGTGGTAACTCCTGGGTCCTGACTCACATCACCCCCTTGCAAGGTTAAACTTTGCAAAAATGTGAAAATATATTCCTGTAGTGTGAAGGCTGTTTTATTACAAATTCTGTGTGGATGTGTATCTCTGTTTTTAGGTTTTATGCATCCAGTCACTGGCACAATCCTGTCTTGCATCCTCCAAGATGTGCTATGTTGTTAATGAATGACCTAAAGGCTGCTTTGGTCCCATTGCTCTGTGGCCTGGCTCATAATTTTTCAGTGTTCTAGGAGTTAGATTAAGGCAGCAGACCTAGGATTCCTAATTCCATTTAATCATACAGATCAAAGAGTTCTTGTTTCATAACTTGCATTGTATTTCCTGTTTTTAACATTAAGGTAATTAATTTGCTCTAAACAGTATTGATGAAAATCTTCCGGAGGTAGAAGCATTTCAATAACAGCTGAAACTAGTTGTGTGATAGATCTACGAAACATAAAATGTGTATCAAGATCTGAAGGCAAAATGTTCCAAAATTCATCTTTTCTGGTTTGATGCTTGAGACCATGGATTGATCCATGGCCTGGGTCACTGCCTGCTCAGTGTCACCGAGCTTTTGTACAAGAGAAGGGCACTCGGGGATGTCAGGGCTGGTGACTGACTCTGAACAGAGGCCCAGAAGGTCAGGCTGTGACTCCTGGCCATAAACTCCAAATCACCTCTGGAAGCTTAATAGTGCCCTGTGTGAAAGGGGCAGAATGCTTATGAAGGAGGTCAGGCATGCCCTTAAACTCAAACGTTATAGTTTGGCTTATAGTCTTTTTGAAGTTAGGATTTAAAAATCTATTATTAAAAAAAGGGCAAGAAACAAATTGCAACTGTAATGTTTTGTTTTCATGGCTGGCAAAGTGCCTTTTTAGAAATATTTATTTTAGAAAGAAACCCATTGCAGTCCAAGTGAGCGCATGTGTTTATTTCTTTTGTCTGAAATGTTTTTGGATGTCTGAGAATAACACAAAATTACAGCACAAAAAGACTGTAAAGAGTTAGAACAATCTACCATTAATCTGGCTCAAAAGTCCAGATAATTTTTTTGTGGGAAAGGTGATTTTGCTCAATTCCTCACTGTATCCCCCTCCCTTCCACTGCGTGTGGAGCCTGGGTTTGTTTTATCACTGACTGGAGATTGTCCTGCCCCTAATCCAGTGGTCTGAGCAAACTCCTTGTCAAGGAAAACCCTTACAGACCCATCAGGGACACTCCAGCCCAGCCTTTGGAGAGGACAGTGAGCCCTGTGGGGGTTTGGAATAGGGGTGGATGCTCTAACTTGAGTTTATAACAAGCCCAGGGCAAGCACCAGCTTTATTTAGACAGCACTCACTCTCACATGTAACGAGCCCTTTAATTAGGTTTTCACAATGTGACAAAAAAATGTCTCATCAAAATATTTATAGTTGGGTTTTGATTTAAGTCTTCATTGCCTATATAAAACAAAATTTGTCATCTGAGGTAAAGCATCTGGCAAGTCGGTAAGTGTTAGCTCACGAATCGAGCGTGGCTATTCTGGGACTGGGGAGTTACTCAGATGTAGTAGGGATGCATCCAAGGAGGGATGTGGATAAAAAGAGGATGTCAAGTTTAGGGTGTGACTTTTTTTCTTCCTTTTTTTCCCCCCCTTAATGTTTTATTCAGGCCAACAGGTTTATACACAGCTCATCCTGCTGCTTTTCCAGAGTTTGTTTAGAGTTGATAGGTGTCCATGGGAGCATCCTGGTAGTTCCTAGATGGCATTTATGGAAATTACACTCAGGGTGGGCTCTCCTAGGGCAGTGGAGATCACAGGTACACAAACCAGTACCTTGGTTCCTTCCAAATTAGTGGAAAATGTAGAATTCCTAATTATTTAGGATTTGAAATCTTGCTTATTGAAGCTGGTGGCACAGAAATGTGCTGTGAAGTTAAAGCTGGGGAGCAGCTCTGGGCCCCCCAGGTGTGTCCCCTGCTCCAGCTGCTTGGGTCCAGCTTGGACATGCAGGCCCCCAGTAAGTGCTGGAAATCCTGGAAAAGCAGAGACCTCCTTGGCCTTGGTGTTTGGGGAGGGAGGGGAAGAGCTTAATTTCCTCTGGAGTTTTCCCAGACCTGTTTTGCATTTTGAAATGGAGCAGGTACCAACTGCACGGTTAGTTTTAATTTTGGTGGAAAAGTTTGCCAGTGTTTCTGCTTTTTACTTTTTTTAGCATTATTTGTAAACCCTTGCCAAAAACCTCTCTCTCTTTCCCACAGCAACTCTTTTAAGAGAACTTGTTTGATCTGTTGTCTTATCTAAGATTATGGCTAATTACTCAATAAAGAACTTTTTTTCCAAGGTCTTTTTTCCCCACCTTTTAAGTATCATCTCACGGGGTGAAATTTCTTCCTCTTTTGATTTTGCACCATCACAACTGAGCTTTCATCAAGACACGTCTCAGAATCTGAAGGGAGCAGTTAGTGCGAAACGAAGCCTTTAGATTTCCCCTTTCCTTTTTATGCCAAAGCTGAAAGATGAAGCATATGGAAAAGAAAATAGCATTAAATCTCCCACTCCAAAAAGAAAAGCACGGAGGATCTGGCCGCTGCAGGAGAGGTTTGAGCTGCATGCTTCATTTACTACTTTGTGCAGACATAACAAAGAATTTACTTTATCCCCGTGGTACTCACGCAGCCGATTGCAGGCAGAGGGAAAGCAATGAGCCTTGTGGTACAGTACAGCAGCAAACTGGGGATTCAGGTGGTTTCAAGACAAATGTTTCCTTAATAATCTCATTGTATAGACCTAGTTCCTTTTCGGTTTATGTTTCCCAGTTCTGAAAAAGGAGCTTTTGAGTGTTGTGCAAATAGTTTTATTTGAATGAATGGTACAGTGGGGCCCATAGCAGAAATTTTACTTAATAATTCAGAAAAAGAAAAGAAGAAGAGAAGCAAAACCAAAGAAGTCCTGTCAAAAGAGATCTGTCTTTTAACAAACACAAGGTAGAGGGGGAAATGTCAGAGACCTCAAGTCAGATCTCCCTTGGTATTTGTGAACTAGTTCTGTTAAGGACGGAGAAATGCTGGCATGTCGCTTAGTCTAAACTAAATTTTGCATTCGAGATTTTGTAATTTTGATATGTTATGAGCCTCTTGGAGAAATCTCAAAGATGAAAAGTCCGCAAAAGGGGTTTTCCCTGTTAAGGACAGGGAGAGAAACCTGTAAGATTCCAATCTAAGCCCAACCTCAATGCCTCGGAACACGGAAATGCAGAGCGTGGCTCATCGTTGCCATGTATTGTAGCACTGTGCTGTTGGGTCACAAAACACAGCACTGCCACTGAAGTCACGGGAGGAGATAAAAAGGCTGCTTAAAAGGCAGAGGTTTTTGTGTGCACACATCTCCTTATATTGACAAGTGGGAAAATATTGAAAAGCGCTGGAGCATTTAATTGAGTTTGTGCAGAATGTCCAGGTACGTACGGCCGGGCTGTGGGGGAGTTTCAGTGTTTGTGCCTGCAAATGGAGCGGGCACAGCTCTGTTTCGGGTTGTTTTTGTGTTGGGTTTTTGGTGTTAGAAAAGCCAGGTAAAGAACCTGCTGCTGTCCCACCCCTGCCCCAAGAACCACACCAGTTTGTATGATTTTTTAAATGAAACATCTATTCAGGCTTAGAAAGCAACAAGGAGAGAAAAATGCATTTGTCTGTATCCCATTGAGAAGAAAGAATGATGGAAATAAGGGAAGTTTAATTAAAAATAAAAGCCAAATGGATTCAGCTCTTCTCCTGTCCAGGCTAGAAGTGTATCTTAGGTCAAGGTGGGTCTCGGGGAAGGAACTTTAGTTAATTCACACACAGACGGGGTCAGAAAATACTGAAGATAAAAGGAAATTATTTTAAAGCTCATGTTCATTGTCTAATCTAGAAATACTCTGTAAAATAAGTAATTAAAGTTTTATTTTCTTTGTATTCTGGCAGTTCTGAGTAGGCAGCATGGCATCAAGAGCTTTTCATCCTCTTCTAAGGAGACAGAGCTTGAGTGCCCCTTGTCTCTTTCCCTGACTTCCCAGGCACTTCTCAACCAGCTGGGCAGCTTCACTGCCCTGTTACAGATTTTGCTGGCAAGAAGCAGAAGTGTCAAAAGTAATAAAGTACCTGCAAGGGTTATAGGTGGGCATAAGAGGAAAATGCTTCTATCAAAGGGAAGAATCCTTAACAATCTTATACCTTGTTTGACACCGGAGCACTGAGGCAGCAGGCAAAACCTTATTAAAAAAAAACCCAAAAACCCCTTCCCTGACCAGAGGAAATGCTGTCTTAACTAATGTTAAAATAACATTTTGGCACTTCATATATAGGTTCTGCAGTGCAGAATACAGAACTGATTGAGCTCAGTGTATGGTCTTGTCACAGCAATGCTGTGATTTTACCAGCAGCTAAATCTACTCCCAGGGCTGCTCTCTGATCTGTAATGGCAACATGCTTTTTAATTTATATGAAGTTCTCTTTTAAATGTTCACACAATTTGATAACCTGAAGAGGTCTTTTTCTCGGAGGGAATATTGAGGTAGACTTTTGGTTTTGCCCAGTCCTTCATTGTGATATTGGCACTTAATTAGTTGTGTCTCTGTTTCAGTAAGAAAAAAATGAAAAGCTGATGAATGAAATGAATAGAAAAAGCAGGTGTGGAATGTCCTTTGTGGGCAGAGAGGTATTCACGGTATTTAAATTGTAAAGGAATTTTTCTGGAATAGAATAATGATTGCTATCAGCTGACATCACTTCATTATTCAGAGAACTCTGCTATTCCTGTCAGGTTTTTTTCTTAAAATTTTACCGTTTTCTTGCGTATTATTAAAAGTAAGTCCTGTTTACTGAGGTCTCCAGGATTGCCTGAGATCCTGGAGGTGTTGCTTTACTCAGACTGAAAAAAGCCACAACTCTAAGCATAAGGACTCGCAAACCTAATTATTGCTTGAGTGTGTGTTTCAGAGTGAGACCTGGTGAGGGAAGGCTCCTGCCCCTCAGGGAGTGACTTTGTGACAGGAATGGGGGCAGGACTGGGCAGAGCCTGGGGCTGGGTGCCCACCAAGCCCGGTGGTGTGACAGCAGAGCATCTGTCCCTGATGCAGAGCTTCTCCGGGGTGAACGTCCTGAAGCACACCTTGGTACTGGGACTGGAACAATCTGCTTTGTTTTTGAACTTAACCTGATTAAGGACTGTGTAACTTACAGTTGGCTTTGGGGAAAAGATTGCCTCTTTAATTGTATTCATTTTTAGCATGTGAAATCTGCGTTTGCCTGTTTGGCCCAGTATCAGGGAGACCCTTTCACTTTCATACATGAAAATGAAGTTGAAAATGAAAATGAACAAATAGTTCTGTGGACCACTGTGTTTTCTTGATTTGACACTGAAATTGTTTAGGGTTTTTCCCATATTGGGCAAGTGGTGTTTTTTTCAGCCTAAACTGCAGTTTAAATCTTTGTTTTGCGACCCTTTGCAACAAGAAGGTTAGCTATCAGAGGCCTTATTTCTTACATAAGAAGAACTAATTGAAAAAAACATGTATGAATTTTAAGCCTCCTATTTCCTGAAGATTCCCAGAGCGGTCTTTGGCTCTGAGAATTTCTCATTTGTGACCACCAGAGTTTCCTTCTTCTGCTGTAATACCATTATCAACTTGTGGGTTAACTCCACCAAAAAAATAAAGACTTGAGCTGTGGTGGCATCAAGACTGTGGGTCAGATGTGACAGACTGTGCCAGGAACCTGCCAGAGCTCTGCAAAAACTCCTCAATTTGCTTATTCAATCCTTGAGGAAAAAGACTAAATATGGTTATTTCCTCCCCAATCATAACTTGCACCCGACGTGTCGCTCTAGGACATGAAAAGAAGCACTCCAGACTCGAATTTCTGTCAGGTCACTCTGAAGCCAGGAAAAAGAGGCCCGGCTGTTTAAATAAATATATGTGATCTGTGTCTAGGAATGACCATGGATTGGAGGATGAGGTTACCACCTCTTCCATCCACACTGGTTAACTGAACAGTCCATCAAACTCTCTCCGCCTCAGGAGAAAGAATGAAAACAATCAGGAACAGTTCACAAAACATGACTGTGTTTACAGAAAGTGCGTGAGAAACTCTATCACAAAGTGAAAACATGGAAAGACTGCAAAAGTCAGGGCAACACCCGACATACAATTTCTTCTGATTTAAAGCTCGAATGTGTGACCAGAGACAATCCAGACTGCGGGCTGCTAGAGCAGCAGCTTAGATATCTTGAAAAGCGCTTAATAAAGCGATTATGGAAAGGAGATGCGAACTCCACCTGAATTCTGACGGCACCCCGCGGTTTCTGTTGTGGCGGTGGCGGCGGCACTGACGCTCCTCTGCCTGTTTGGGAGCTGCAGGAAGCTGCTGTTCCCATTTATCTGCGTGCCACCGAGTTTCCCACAAACACTCCACACCTGCGTGAGCTTGTTCAATAACTGAAAATTAGTTAAAGCCAGCTGCTGGGGTAGGGGAAGGCACTTTGTCATCCTGCCTTTATTTTTGTCGTCTTATGGCGGGAGATTTCTTCAGGCAGCTTCTGAGGAAATGTGTCAAAACCAAAAGATGTTCGGTGTGAGCACTCAGGAGTTTGGGGAGTGTTTTCAAGGGAGGGAAAATGCATCACCTTTGTGGAGATAGCCGTGTACTCTGTATTTAAGTACAGGTTCCTGTATTTATTATACCTGTATTTATTATACCTGCCAGAGCAGTTATAGTAGCCAGGCTCTGCTGATTTGGAGTAGGAATTTTACTTATACGTGTGCTTAGGGCACAAGGAATTAGTCACCAAAAAGAAGCTCGTTCTGATGGTCACCCGGTGCTATGCCCCAGCCCACTTCTGACAAAATTCTTCTTTTGCTCCCTGGTTTTGTCTGCTGAGGTCTAAAAAGGTAACTGTTTAATTTAGATTAAAGTGAGCTAAAGGGAAGGCTTCCCGTGCCATTTCTGTTCAGGCATCATCGTGGCTTTCCTGAATTTCGTGAAGTATTTTGGACAACCCCTATTTGCTTGACCTTGCTCTCAGAAAATTGCTGCTTCACAGACAGGGAAGTTGGTCCTGTGAGTCATCAGAATATTTTTTTTATGACCATTATTTTTTTTCCTCATATTTCAAGCATGGCTGGAGGTTGAAGCAACTCATATTGAGTGGTGAAAACAAGGCCTCAAATAAACTCCAGAACTGCTGATTGCATTGATTGTTTGGAACCTTTTAACAATGATGTTTTACCACAAATATAATGAAGACTTTCTTTTTTTTACTTCACATTAAGTCCTTTAATTAGAGGACAAAATTTAGTTGCTATGTGTAACTTACTGTACCACAAGCTGTGCTGGAGTTAATTCTGTATTAAACCAGTAACTGTTTCATTAACTTTATTAACAGACCCATAATCAGAGCGTGGAAGTTTGATGTCTTCCTATTAATATCACTGCGTTCCAGCTTTGTTTACAGCTTTATTGGCATAGCTGGTGTGTCAGCAGGTATTCTTACTTTATAGTATGCAGACCTTTTAATTGCCCTCATTGTTGAGAAATTAATTTCTATTGAATTTTGAGAAGTGATAGCTGCTGAAGCGTGTAATCAGGTTGGGATGTATTTTGCAAACACGAGCCCACGGCCCCTGTTGTGGCAGCTGCTGGGCCACCTTTGTGTCTTGCTGTGTGCTGCAGAGATATGAGCACGGTGAACATCAAGAAAAAAGAAAGATGTTGGCTGGGTCAGCAAGCTTTGCTCCTGCATTTGATGAGTAATTAGGTGATGTTAATGCTGTTGTGGTGTAGTTGAGATTACTCTTCCACTGAATGAAAGTAAACACCCATTTATCCTGCAGCAGGGTTGAGCTCTGTGGGTTTATCTCTCCCAAAATTACCTTTCTGGAATGAAATTTCTAGTGCTGAGTCATATTTTTTCCCTGTCTTTCATATGAATTTGTACATTAAATGGCATTTGGTTTTTTGGAGCATGCAGTGTTATATTGCTGTGTGTGCCTCGAAAGTGAATCCCCCACCTGCTGTTGGTCAAGGACAGTTCTCCACCTGGGTCAGACTGTCAGAGCTGTTGTATTTTAGTTTTGAGTACAAACCCCTCCAATTTGGATGATTGCTGGTACCATTATAGAACTGTGACTGGTTAATGTAATGGCATTTCATAAAACTGAAAGTGCCTGGAAGATATCCAGTGCTTAAGATGTTTGTGTGAATCTTTTCTAGGAAATCACTTAAGAAGGGATCTAAATAATTGGCTATAAATACCTTAAGAATCCAAGAGCCTTGGGAGAGCAGTCATGGGTGATAGGACAGGCACACTGATAAGTTTTTCCAGGCCACTTTGTAGCTGATGAATAGGTGCCCTATGATAAAACTTGCTGGATTTTGAACTTGGTAAAAACCCAAGTTCTCTGGGACACCGTAGGGAATATACACTCGGTTAATCTTTATTCCTTCTCTTTTGCATTGAATATGTAGGAGTCCTGGGAGGCAGCGTTCACAGCAATCCATCAGCTTTTCCATTTGATTTCATGCAGCCTGGCTGTGTGACTGTCAGCAGATCCCCTGCCACCCGTCCCGTGGGGTGACCTGGCTGAGGGCTCTGCTCTGGGTCACTTTCCTGCTGCTTCTGGAACCTGTGGGGGCTCAGCAGAGGGGATCAGTGACTCTCAGGCACCGCTGAGAAGGGTTTTTATCTCAACCCACCAATTTTCTCACTGTTACTCCTTGGATTCTGTCCCCCATCCCACCGGGGGAGTCTGAGCTGGGGCTGGGGTTAAACCACGCCACGCTGGGAAGATTGTTAATCTCCTTCACCCATTGCTGCTGTTCTGCCTTCTGTCATTGACAAAACCTCCCTTTAATGCCAGAGACAGGAAAATAACCCCCCAAAATGCTTTACTATCTCCGGAGGAAATAGGGGTTTTATTTTCTATATAAACATTGAAGAAATGTGTGCACTGCCACTGCGAGCACCACCTGTAGTTAAATGGCTGCTGTTTCTGCAGAGAACCAGGAAAGCTCTATTTTCCAATTACAAATGGGAAAATCCGCAGGGTGATACTGGATTAATTGACAGGCAGCCATGCATGAGTAATCCTGCACTTCCAAATGTAAATAACAAGTGCTTTGGAACAGTTAGAATAAAGATTTTATATTTATTGAAATTAATCCAAAACTCCGAGCTGTGTCTGTACACAGTAAAGAAATAAGTGATCATTAAACAAAACCCGCAGCCTTGTCTGTGCTGCACAGAACCTGTGTACCAGCCTTTTAAAAAAAATCATTGTTAGAGTAATTGCTTTTCTTTCTGCTTTAGCATAGAACAGCTCCAACATCTCGGTTTAAAATGGGAAGAAAAATGCGCTTTAAGTGGTTTTACTTAACTAATTATATGGTTAGGTGCGTAATTTAAATAAAATGGCTTGATTTGTTAATAAGTTGTTTAAATTAATGGGGGGGGGGAAAAAGTGTTCCAGCAGTTCATCTTATACCCCTGCAGTTTCACATGAAGTACCATGTTTAATGTGGCAACTGACTTTGAGGGAGTAATACACCACCAGCAACAAAAAACCAACAAAACAAAGATGTTCTAGCCCTGGTAAGATGTATTTCTCTTCCTCAGAAAATAAACCAAGGGAAGGAAATCACGCTACATGTGCACATTTTTATTTTCTGTACTTTTATGCAAATCAGGCTGTTGCAGGGGAATTTGTTGTAAACTCCAGGACAGACTAATTTGATATTGTCCCAGAAAGATGTACACTTGAATATTTAACAAAAGCAACAATGCCAGTGAACAGATGACATTAAAAGTATTACTTTTGCATAATTTATGTTCAGTGGTGCCGATATCAGGCTTCACTTCATCACCTGCTTACACAGAGAGTGCTGGATGTTTCAAATCTCATTAAGCTATTTATTCATTGTAATGAATGATTTTAATGTACTGTATTAAGGTTATGCCACACTGCACTGTTCAAAAATCCATCTTACTGTACATATTTTAATGTTTGCAGTCAAATTAATACCTTTATTACTGCCTCAATGGTTGAGTGGACACTGTTCATACATTAATCATTGTTGTCTCTGCTTCATCCCACTCCCTTGCTGAAGTTTGTAATGCCACATTCCTTGATAGAGATGCAATGATCTGCCCATCTGTGTGCAGAGCCTGATGCCAGAGCCTGGCCATCACCTTACTCGGGTGTTCTTAGATCCACAAAATGTATGGTATTGCCATGCACCTTGTCAGAAGTACGTTAAATTTTAAGGTAATAAAAAGTGCACATCCAGCAGTAACTGGTAACTTTGGTAACTTCACCTCCAAAATCCTTAATATTGTTGTCTGTGCACAGCAAAGACAGGCAGTAATACTTCATGGCACCAACAGCAGGCAGTTTAAATTGAAGTTCTTCTAGTCCTACAATAAATCTGATCAGATTTTAGATTTAGATGCATTTTAAAAAACAAACCAAGTGCCAATATTAGCGTGGCTGATAGGGGTTTTGTACCTTCCTGTTAACATAGCAAAGGGCAGGTGTCAGCTGTTACAGCTGAACTTGCAAATTATATATGTTCACTTGATATACTTTAATAAATAATGTCTTTTGAGTTGATTGTCAGTCTCTTTCCTGGAGTTTTTTCACTCCTGGTTCTTTATCACCCACTCAGTGGTTGAAATTCCAACTGTGTAAAAGGTGATTGAAAATTGCTCATCTGAAAGGGGGAAAAAAAAGAGTTAAGAGCTGTGTTTTACTGGAAAATGTTTGTGGAAAAATTGCTTAAATAGTGATGCTGGTCCTAAGACTGTGAATGATTGTGATGGCAAAGACTTTGAGAAGGCCAGCAATGTCAGAACATGAAAAGCAAAGCTTCAGCTTGGATTGTAGCTAAATTGACGGCCCAAATGTTAATTAACTGAAATCTGAGTTTCTCTCACAGTAGTTAAAATTAGTAGTAGCAGCAGCTTTTAGCCTAAATTAATTCCTTAATAACTTCATATAGTGCTGGTGTGTTATAACAATATGAGAACAATGAGGGTTTGCAAAACAATGCTGGAAGGGGTGCACTGCCTGTGGGACAGGATATTCCAGCAAGAAGTAAATGCTGCTTCTGTCTCTACTCTTTCCAAGGCATTTTCAGCACCTGGTTTCTAGGTTGTGATCTGACATACAAATACAGAAAATACTCCTGAAGAGCACAAGGAAAACCCTGGAGATTGGCAGGTTCCTGGGTTTACATCTCACATCCCAGTGCAAGTGCTGGTGATGCTCAGTGCTGGCAGGTTGAAACTGGATCCATATCTGTGCAGTGGAGTTGCCCATTTTGGTCCAGGAGCACTGCAACCCACTCCAGTTTGGGAAGGACAGTGAAATTCCTGCTCTTCTGGGTGTGCCAGTGAAGTTTGGAGACAGAGAGGTGCAGCTGGGCTGGCGCTGGTGTTTTCTAGTATGGCATTATTTATGTGTTTAAAAGACCAAAGAGAATTAAACCTCTGCCCATAAATTTCTCCTAATTTCTAAGCAGTGTGCTGCTAAGAGGCATTAGTGCAGTTCTTGGACTCCTGACAGTTTGCAGGATCAGGCTCTTTGGGAGTTTACCCCGGGCAGATGCACACAGCATTGGCATGCTGCTCAGCAAGCTGAAAGAAATCCCAGCGATCCCAAATTTGGGCCAGGTTTTCTCCTAGTTGACAGAATGTCAGTGAGCCAGGGAAGAAATTTAAGGGGGTTATCTTCTCAAGATATTAAGCTCTTCCAAGCTGACAGCTTTGTTGCAGAGGTCAGCTAGGAGGAACAAGAAAGAGGCCCTGTGATCCAAAGATGGACTGACAGATATGATTTCTTTTCCCTTTATTGAATTATAATGTCAGTGGTTGTGTCCCATTACTCCTACGAGACTGGAAACCTCCATCTGAAATTGGAAAAAGTGGATTTTACTTGGTGAAGACAGACTTATTTTTTCTTTTTTGTTCACAGCCACTCTTCAAGGTAGCTCAGGTGTGAGGCAGTGTGTGGGCTGGGGCTGGCTGATGAAATCTGAATTAACTCCTCATATGGAATAGACACAGAGTGAATGCAAACCCGAGGATGGGGTATTTTTCCCAGTGGTGAATCTGCAGAGTCATCATCCTTGCAGCCCCCAGACAAAGGGGTGGGTGTAGCTCAGTGCAGGAAATGCAAAATGCTGAAGATTTTATCTGTTAGGTTGGGACTGTGTTTGAAGGCAAATCAGGTACAGTTTTCTTGTGTAAAGTGTCTCCCTGGGTGCGTGGTTGCAGTAATGAAAGTCCTTTCCTAGGCTGATTTTTCTATCTAATTTCTCTCACTTTAGAAATCTAAATTTATTCTGTCTAATTTCTTTTCACTTTTTACACACTATGTGTACAGCAGAAAGGCCATCTTGCATTTTATGCTCTGCTTTTGGTGGTGTTGGCTCCATTTTGACAGAGCTGCATCATCAGCCATGAGTAGGAGCCCATAATGCATTAAAGAGAAGGAAATCCTTAGGAAAACTGCACTGAATGTACACAATTACTTTGGGTGACATTATGTACATCAAAGATAATCAGCAAGTTGGAAAGTGCATTTTTGAGCTGTATATGAAATGTCCAGTGCAGTATGGCTAATACTGTAAATATCTGTAGTGTTTAAGCTTTCCTAGTGACAGCTCTGCTCACTGAGTAATGGGATCAGAGAAGAGGCAATAGAACCACGCAATTTCTCTTTCCCAGTCCTAAAATCTCTTTGTAAACCTGGGAAGGCAATTTCAGCCATCAGAACATAATGTGTGAATTAACTAGTTATATGTCAAAACCATTTTTATGACCTCTTTGGTTGTATTGTGGTGTGCTTTGAGTGGCAAAGGTGCCAGAACCTTACAGGATGAGGCTTATCTGGTTGAGTGTGGTGGTAATAACGTGTACAGTGGCTGTCTGGAGCAGCTGAGCTAAGGCAAACTCATTCTGTAGGTTCTTTATAAGAGAAGAATTCATTAAAAAGAAATAAATACACAGCATGTTGTTGTTCTTGAAAGAACCTTTATAAATATTGGAAGTAACAAAGAATAGAGAAGTTCATTAGAAAAGTAAGTGTTGTGATTTAATTCTGAGACCCAGGATTTGTGGATAGGTGAAAAAGTCCTGACTTTTCACAACTCCCCCTCTCCCCCAAGAACTTTATGTTAACTGCGTATGTGAGGTCCCAGCCTTTGAGAGCTCTTTACTCTCCTTTTCAGAGAAAAAACCCTAAGTTTTTTCTGGAATTTTCAGTTATCTGTTCATGTAATGAAGGCAGAAATCCCCCAAGAGCTGCAGGGAGAGGCCAAGGTCCAACGCGTGTCGCGGCATTCCGCAAGGGAAGCGCTGCTGGTGGAGCAGCTCATACAGACAGACAGGAACCAAGGCCGTGGAAGGTGGGAGAAGGTGCAGAGAAGGTTTATTTGAGGGCAAATAGGAAGTGTGAGTGCTTGGCCTTGGCTCCTGGAGAACACATGAACTCTGACAGCAGCAGGTGGTGAAGACAGCCCTGGCTGTGAGTGTGTGGCCCCTCTGGGTTGTTGGCAGAGCTGGAGAGCACCAACACCTTTTCCTTGGTGACTGACTGGGGACAGGCACTCCTGTCATCCCTGCAGGGGACCAGAATGACAACCTCCTGTGTCCTGTGAAAATGGGGAAAGCTCTTTATCAGATTGAGAAAAAAATCAGGAGGCGATGAAATGAGCCCTGTGTAAGCTGAACGCTTTCCATGGTGCTTTCAGTGCAGTTTCACCCGTGTGGCTTGAGAGACACCACACAGAACTTCGTGAAGGCAAGGCAGTGGTTGGTTGCAGTTAGATCTCAGACAGGTATTCTATACAAGAGAAATCTTGCTTTTGTTTTGTGGGGAGCTCAGTAACGTGGATGCTGAAAAGCTCTCAGCAGGGAGATCTCCCAGCTCTCTGCAGTGTTCTGTGAGAGCCTTGTCTTTCTCACACAAGCCATGACAAACAGTGAGACGGTTTTGTAAATGAGTTCTCTCTCTTAACACCTGCAGCTTGTTTTCCAAGTTTGTTATGGCTCTTTGGGAAAATGTTTTGAAATGGGTGTTGTAGGGTTCCACCAGTCATGTCTGAGAGGTGAATGGTCAGGGACCAATGGCCCTACGCCACTCAAGCCAACTGAGAGATATAAACCAGTCTGTAAAATAGTTAAATAATTCCATTTCTTCCTGGATCAAGTCTATGCTGTTTTTTCGTCGACCCCAGGACAGCAGCGACACAGTAAGTTTGATTTTAGGGAAGGATGACATGTAATTGTTTCTGATATGTGCAAAGCTAAAGCAAGAAGAACATTATTGCACCTGTGGAGCTTCTTCTCATGAGAAGAATCCTTGCATAACTCTCCCAGTATGTCCTGGCTGCTATTTCAAGCTAATAGGGATGTTTTACTAAGGCACGCTTCTGGGAATTGAAAGAAATGTGGCATGAAAGAGGTTAAATCAATACCCGGATTTTCAGAAATGTATTTCAAAAAGAATTGTAGCAGTTGATTTTCTCCATTTTTTAGGGAGGTAATGAAAAATAAGTGGGAAGACTACTTAGTACTTGGTGTCTGATAACTCAGAGCATGTATACAAAGCCGTAGTCAGTTTTAAAGGCGTTTGAGGAGTGATATATTTATGGATGAAGCGTGGACGGTGTCCTTGGCTGTTCTGTCTGGAGCAGGATGTGTACTTGTGGCAGTGTGATGACGAGGGTATGTTGAATTCTGATTTTTAGATACTTTTGTTGCCATTTGGTTTTTATTTTCTCTGATATTCCATCTTGACACAAGGAGATACAGACAGAGAATTGGGGGCTGCTCTGGAACACCTGCAGACAGCCAGTGTTTACAGAGCTAAATAAAAATGCTCTGAATTAAGAGATTACCGACAACCTACACTCATAACCTCGGTTTTAATGCTTCCTACCTTTTGAGTACTTCACATTGCAATTTTTACATTCTTTTAATGCATTTCTTCTGGATGTGGGCGGACAGGAATAACAGACCTTACAGGCATTATTTGGGAGTGAGTTACTCTGAGGGTGGCTCTGTTTTATTTTAGTGTTCTTATAGATGTAGTGTCTTTTTGTTTACTCTAGAGTGGATATTAATTGCATATTAATGCATTATATGCACAATATAATACTTTACTGTCATGTGTGTAATGTTATATTACACGTATAATGCATTAATATGCAATAATTAGCTAGGTCTTCACTTTGAAGTCCATCACAAATTCTTTAGCTACATGAATTCAATTCATCAAGTAATTTCATGAAATCTTAACCTCTATAGTGACTAAAGGAAGCCTTGCTGAGAGCTGGAACATTTTATGGATAGGACTATTTATCCAAAGTTCTATTATTAGCCTAGAAAGAAGGGCTCACCATGTATTTTTATTAAAAATGACAACGTACTTAACATCTTTAATGAAAACTAACCATTGTGATATGAATTTAGAAACCCTGACACCTTATTTTATAGAAATGAAGTCCCCTAGTATATTAAAATTAACATTTTTTAATAACAAAAAGTGATATAGTCCACTGGAGTAGGACTAAATTTATCTTATGATTGTACTTGTCATGGCTTTGAGTATTTATTGAGTAGTTTTAAAAGTTCATTAAACTCAAGAGATTAAATATTGCCCCGAGCAGTGCTCCATAAAAGAAAAAATATAGTGCTATTACTTGGTAAAATGTTGTGCTATGTTGTTAATTTAACTCCCCCGAGTTCTCATCTTCTGACTCAAAAGACATTTTTCCATGCTCTGGAACGTGACATTTTCCATGGATCTGGCTTGGCCTGGGCTGTTGGTCTGTCTGGGCTCCCGGGGCAGCTCCTGCCTGCAGGAGCCATCCGTGGATCCAGTGGGATCCTGTCTGTGGGGTGGGATCCTGTCCGTGGATTCAGTGGGATGCTGCCCATAGGGTGGGATGCTGTCCATGGATCCGGTGGGATCCCGTCTGTGGGGTGGGATGCTGCCCGTGGATCCGGTGGGATGCTGTACATGGATCCGGTGGGATGCTGTCGGTGTGCTGGGATGCTGTCCGTGGGGTGGGATGCTGAGCCTGCCCCATTCCCAGAGGAGGACTGCTCTCCCCTGGGAATGCCAGCCCTGCCCGTGACTGTGGAGCTCTGGCCCGGCTGCAGCTCCCCCAGCACAGCCCCGGGTGGGCACAGGGACACCTGGCTCTCCTCCCGTGCTCCTCAGACTCCTGCCCAGGGCTCTGCTCCTGCCTGGACAGTCTGATCCAAAAATACACCTTCAAGGCCCTCCACAGGCATCGTGTTCCAGGTTCTCAAACTGCGAGTGAGTGTGTGGGGAGCTGTGTAAAAAGGCTTTAAATGATGCAGCTGGTACAGCACGGGATCGCTCACACACCCAGAGCAACCGAGGAGGAGCATCCGGGGACAGAACTGATGTGCTCTTCTTTGGCTTCCAAATAAATTTCAGACAAATCGTGAACTCATTTATTTCTAAACAGTTCGACATCACTTGCAAGGGATGGTTCTGAGCAGAAATCTTGTTATACTTTCTGTAACTTAAGAAAAATAACTCTAATTTCTAACACGTACTGGTTTTAAGAGATATTCTAGAAATAGTGTTAGAGTTCCTCATTTGCTGATGTGCTTTGTATTCTCTGGGCCCTTGAGTTTCTCTTCCCCTTCTCCTTATGTAGGCAGTTGAGGGCTTTCTTTAATCACTATTTTTAACCCCAGATCCATGTGTGCAGACATGAGGTAGGTGGGTATTTTTCCAGTTCTGTGTGTTTGTGCAGCAGCTCCTGCCTGGGGATGTGCACATTACGCATGCATGCCAGGCAGGATGTGGTTGTAAATCACAGATTGATTTGAAAATTAAACTTGCTGGCCCTCCAGCAGTATCTAAGTTTACAGTGACAAAACAATAACGGGGAATTAGAGAGAACCTCTCCTAAAATCAAATCAGGCTCTTGTTTTGTAGCAAGTAATTAGATTGCAGTTTGTTTCATTGCAAAGCTCACCATGGCCAGTAAATTAAACTATCACTTGTCTTGCAAAAATAGTTGCCTTTGGATTGTTTGACAGTGGCCTTTCTTTGCCTATATTTTCCAGTTTTGTTACCAAATGAAATTAAGTTTTACATTAGAATTGGTAGCAGCTGCTGCTGTTAAATTTGTAGTCTCGGATCTGTTACACAATTTACTCTGGGCTTTATTATGAAATTTAACCTATTACTGATCTGTCTAATAATGTTACGTGTCTTGGGACAACCTGAACGCTCCAGAATGAGTCCTGAATGAATTGCCTTATACACGAGGTAACAGCCTAATGCAGTTGCAGGATAGAAAAAACAGTGTACAGTTCATCTTTTGCCATTGTATCCCTTCACCTCCTCTGAGAAAAATGAATTTATCAATTAAAGGAGTTATACAGAACATTCCATTTATCAATGAATTGCCTTTTTCTTGTTACTAATGCATTTGTTTGAGCCTCAAACATGTTTTTCAGCTGGGAGATGTATCTTCTGTCTACAAATAAACACGAGCTTTAGCCTTTAGCGAGATACTTGAAAAGGAGATAAATACATGTTTAACTCATTAAGTTATGCAGAAAAATGACAAAACAAAATTGGATGATCTTGTATTGCCTTTATATATGCAGGGGGCATAGGAGATGCAGCTCTTCAATGTGCAGCTAATAAAAGCTGGTGTTTGGCCATTCGATGTTTCAACTCCTGTGCACCTCGCAGGCTCTAAATGGCTCACAGAGATGTGCAAGTAGATGGTAATTTTTTGAAAATGAAGCATTTCATGACTGCTTGTTGCTGTGCTGAGTTTAAAGCTTTAACCTCAGCACAGCCACATTTAGAGGCTGACCTGGCTTCCCTCTCATCCTCCCTTGTCCTCCCTTTGTGTCCCACCTGCAGAGCCACGGGGCACTTGGTGCTGCCAGAATCCTCCTCACCAGCACCATCCCGTGCTGGCCATCACTGAGCATCCTGCAGCCCTTGCCAGTAACTGGCCCTGTGCTTTGTAAACTCTGGGTAATTAATTCATGTTTTTTTCATTTTTTTCATTTTTACTACCCATGGACTCGAGTGCTGGTCAGCCTGTGAGTGCTGTGCCAGAAGCAGGGTCAGTCCTGTTTGATGATCACTCCTGGTGTGCAGTTTTACACAGAGCAGCGTTTTTCCCTTGGAAATGGCTGGGAGAGAATTTATGCTGTGAAGCAGGGGGGAACTGAGGCTTTTATCAAGGTAGGAGAGTTGTTTGGTTTCACTGCTGGCTTTTTTTTATTATGAGCTTATATTAGAACCAGAGAGCTTTGTAGAAATGGTCAAAGGATCAGTAAAATTGAATAGTAAATTTTGCTGTGGTAAAATCAGTGCGGAATGGTAGTTATGATTTGATGGCATGCTCGTCACAAAATACAGAGGTGTTTGTTTCAGCCTGATCAAAATACAAGATTGGAACCCTGTTGGAACAAACTGCAGGTTTATGCTTGTTATTTTATGATTTATAATATAAAATGAAAACTCTACTGCATAACCTTTCAGGTGAGAATTTATTTTCACAAATAACTCCTCACAATGTAGAGTAAGTTCTGAAACACCAATGTACTCATAAGTTAAATATTCAACTTTACAATTGGCTTTGATGCATCAAGGAAGTAAATTATTTCTGTTTGCTTTTTTAATTAATGCCAACCCCAGCATTGAGAGTTGTGGTTCCACCCCTGGCAGTTTTAGGTTCAGAAAGACAGGAGCCCCCACTGTTTGAAGTGGAAGGACTGGTTTAAAATGGGATGCTAAACTTCTGTCAGTTAGTTCTCTTACCTTAAGTAGTGCTTACATGGTCTCAGCTATTGGTTTTGCTCTTTAAAGGAAAATATGAATGTTACAGAAGGCAACCTTTAGAAAATATGGAGATCTTCATGTTGGTTTTTTAAATTATTTTTTGGAAATATATAAATGACTGGCAACCACAAAAAATTAATTAGGGATAAGTACTGCTTTCACTTACTATTGACTATAAAGCTTACGGAATTGTAGCAAATATCAAGCTGGTTTAAATTGGCAGCTTGACAATGAGAAGATATTTGCTGGTTTATTCTTTTGCCTGGTTCCATTCATTTGACTCAATCTTCATTTTATGAAGAATTCCATTTTACTTTGAAAAGTGAGCTTTCCCTTTTTTCCCCCCATGTAGGCAATAACACTGCAATGGCTCAGTATCCTTGACAATACCATCCTTGGAAGATTGAGCTAATTTATTTAATTTTCACAGTTAGCACACTCTGTCACAATGGTGGGTTGCTGTCACATTCAACATCAGAAAAATTTTACGCTCCTCAGCATTTCAGAAATGACCAGTGACATTAAAACTGTAGATAGCACCTGGCTTAGAGGTAATTCTTTGAAACTTAATTGTAATTATGATGCTTGCAAAGAAGCTACATGATGATTATTGATGAGGCTTGCACAGGGAGATAGCAAAGCTGTCAGGTGTGGGATGGCTTGAAGGAGAATTTGCTCCTTTATGGTTTTCTTCCAGTTTTGTGGTTTTACTGTTCCTTTATCATCTCTTCAGTGCCTTACATGTATATAGCACACTTGAGAGAAAACTGCAGATGTAGTCAGAGATTAGGATGCTTCAAAAAGTCCGTGGTGTGCAATATATTGTGGGTGCATGAGATTTTTTTTGAGTGGGGACCTTTTGTAGTTGGTTTCTGCTGAGTTGAAGTCAGAACACCCAGTGCAGCTCAAGTGAGTGCACTGAGAGAGAGATCATATATTTATACATGCCTGTATGTGTGTATATATAAATATGGTACTAAAGGAATGGTTATCTTCAGGAAGCACAGGACTCTGATGATATCTTGGCTTTTATCATCAATTCCCTCATTGGAGAGAAGCCCTGGGAGCCCAGATGCACTGATGGGGCAGTCTGGCTGTGCAGCAGCCCCAGCACAGGTGGAGCAGTGTGGAGGCCGTGGAGTTTGGAAGGGATTTCAGGGGATTTGGAGGTCAGAACTGAGCATCCAGCACCAACACCGAGGATGTTTTTCCCAAAGAGCCGAGGCTGGTGATGCACAGCAGGCGCGGGGAGCAGCGAAGGGCGAGGAGGAGGATCCCATGGGCAGGACGGGCTCTGCAGCACCCAGAGCAGAAAATCAGAGCCCAAACTTGGCTGGGAGTGGAGCTCTCGTGGAGCCAGAGAGGGGGGACACCCGTGGATGGATGCACACGGATCAGAGGTCACGGAGCAGCGAGAGGGAGTGTGGAGGGCAGCAACCTTGCTTTCCTGCCAGCCCTCAGCTCCTTTTCTCCAGAGAGAGTTTTCCTGGGACTTTTTTGGGGGTTTTTTTTTTTCCCTCTTCTTCTCTTCGGGACTGTTCTACAACATCGGACCACACTGGGGAGAACTTCTTGGATGGATGCACACGGATCAGAGGTCACGGAGCAGCGAGAGGGCTGCTGGAGGCAGGAGGGAAAACGGGGCTGAGGATTTGCTCCTTGGCAATTGGGCAAGACTGAGCACCGTGTAAACACTTCACACCATTGGGGCCCACGTTTCATTTCTTATTTTCTTAAAGGATGGGTTCTAGCAACTTTATGTGGGAAGGAGCAGCATGAGCTGGCAGCACCGTTTTTGCTGCAAAACTGTTAAACAAATAAGTGTTACAGAAGTAAACCTGTGAGAAATGAAACATCTTTGTACTTTACTGAGCCAATTAAAAAAAAATCAGGGAACCCTTCCTACATGTATTAGAAATCTGTTTTAAAATCTGTTAGGTGGATATTTTCAGTTGAGGGAAGTTATGTTGCTGTAATGTTTTCTCATTCGTTTCATCTCAAATATGTGAAACCTGCTGTTTCCTAAATAAGTAAAAGCAGATGGAGCAGCCTCGGTGATAGGTTTTGCTGAACACTTCAGCTCTGGTAGTTCAATTCTCACTTATTTAATGCCTTTACATTAGAGATCTGCTTGAAGTTTGCAGCGTGGAACGTCTCACAAATACAACATTGACTGGGAAAGTTAGTGAAATATATAAAAATAGTATTTATCTAATCTGTTTTATTCTCCTTAGTATCTTTTACTCCAAAGGATTAATTTGGCCAAATCATAACATCAGAGTTGTGCCAACCTTGAAATAAAAAAAAAGCTAAACCAACAACCCAAAACTCGTGAGTCAGTCTCCAGATGTTTGTGAGATTGGTGAAGGGAGATGTGTTTTCGAGTTCTTTATTTGTTTCTTGGTTTCAGGGACTTCAGATATACACTAATTTCCAGTTTTCCAACAGTTTTAGTGTATTTTTTTGTATTGTATCTATTTTTTTTTTTAAAGGGAGGCTTTTCCAGTAACTTAATTCCCAGGATTTAGAATTAAAAATAGTTGTTGTAGAGTTTTTGATATCACTGCTGACAGTGATTCTCAGAACCATGAAGTGAATTTTCCTTGATTTTGTCTATTTGTTATAACTGCTTTCCAAGTGAGGTCATCAATTACTGGAGTGTCAAGGTTAGCAGTACATTTTTAGTCATGCACACTATGATTTGTACAAATTAAGGCTTTGACCTTTTGGTTTTCTTTGCCTTCAGAGGGGGATTGCCAATGAAGGTGTTGGCAACTGTTACAGAGGCAATGCCGAAGGTTGGGAGGGAAGGTTTCCAAATAGAAATCAGTCTGGAATCACGTTCATCAGGCTTTGTGAACACATCAAATCCAAATGTTGTAATCCTGCCCAGACCAAAGTTATCACATTCCCATTGTTTCCAGTAGGTGAGGATTTCATCCCAGAGTGCTGCTGGAGGATTTTGAGCTTTGATGAAAATAGCTGCCACTGTCTGACATTGCTGATAAGGTGAATAAAGTGAATGTTGTGCAGGATAATGAATTTTTCCCAGTTATATCTTCTATTTCTTCAGGTACAGCAATTAAATTCATTCCTGAATTTTTCTGTGCTGAGAAAATCTCCTCTGAGTTACATAACTTTCCTCACATTCTTTATTTACTTTGTTGAACATGTGTAGTAAAAATACCAACCCTAAAATTCATCTTCCTCTAGGAATTTGTTTTGCCATCTGGTAGTCGTGAATGAGAGAGAAACTTTCCATTCCTGCAAGGCCTCCCTCATCCTTTCTTCTCTCTTTTTGTTGAAATCCGAAATTTTCATGCAAAAAAAAATTTGCAAATGGCCAGGATGGGACTTGGGCTTCCATCAGCAGGACCTTGGCTTCGTGTCTGGCCTCACAGCAGGCGTGGGGAGCGTGGTGCTGCTCCTGGTCGTGTTTGTTGTAGGAACTGGGTCTCATTTTTGTGCACAATGCCCGTGGAACTCGTATATTTAAGGATAGTGGAGCAACTTGCATTTTCTTAATGAGGCTCATGATAGTCAGCGTTGTGGGCCTTTTGGAAATGTTAGTGCAGCAGCAGCTTTCTGGGATGGGTTTTGCATCTTCCTGTCTGCCTCAAAGGCTCTCTGGCAGATGGACTACAAGGAAAATAGTTTAAATGGGGACGCGGGTTCAAAATAACTCGCCGTTTAATTGCTCTCTTTCAAAATCATTGTGTATCCTGAAGGTTTTACCACCAGTTAATGTTGCATTTACAGTTCTTAAGATGTTCATTATAGCAGCAGAGTCAAGAGCCTTTTCTGAAGGGAGCTGGCGTGAACATTCCCAAGATACTGCAGGCTGCGAGGCACAACTTTTTGTTTGGTTTGAAGCAAGGTACCAGCGCTTTGAGATGAATTTTAATTGATTCCAGTTGCAGTTCGTTTTCAGCTTGTCATTGTTAAGAGGAGACTTGTTTAGTGTGGGGCAAAATCTCTCTGTATTTTTCATCGTGATGTATAGGACTTTATCCTCTTTCGGTGTAAATGAGCCTAAAGCCACTGATGTAATGAAACTCTGCCGATTTCTGCCACTTGAACTCCTCTTTTTGCTGCCTGACATGCAGAACACAAAGGGATTACTGACTGTGGAGTGCCTGCAGAATCAGGCCCTTCAAAATAAATTAGTCACATCTCTGTCCAAGCAGATTGCAATAAAACAAGAAATATGAGTAGTGCTCTTAGAATAATTTTGAACATAAAATTTTTTTACTGTGTTTCTTCTCAAAGGAACTAAAATGTGGTCTCTTACAGATAAATATAAATGAGCAGACCAGTGAATTTGGATGAAATCATACCTTTTTAAAGATGCAAATTGAAAATTAAGCCTCAAAACAATAGAATCCTCCTGGGCCTTTCAGGAAGGATTGTATATTGCTCATCAGACGCTGCTGCCAGGTTGCAAATTTTATTTCACAGCGAATTCCATGGGAAAGCTGCTGGAGCTCGCTTTTATGATGAAAAGAGAAGGATCTATTGAAAAGATGTATCGCTTTTGCCACAATCTGGATCATCTCTTTTAGGAAAGATGTTCTTTTATAGGGAAGGAGCTGCAATGGGGAGTGTTGTGCTTCCCAAGTTTTGCCTGGGCCTTTGCGTTAAAACCAGGAGTGTTATGGGGATGTTCCTCCTGATAAGGGAGAACCTCTTCTATTGGGCCCCAGTTTGGACCCACAGCTATAGCAGATTTTATTTTTTTGCCTCAGGCCATTTTAGAGCCATCTCCTTTCCATCTCTTGCTTCCCTCTATTCCTTTTTTGTCATTCCCATTTTTCTCCTGGGAAGATTTTTCAGGCATTTCCATGTCTTTTGACCACCATCATTCAACTTGAAAGTCCCCAAACTGAAAATATAGAAGGGGAGGAATCTGGTCAGGAACTGTTCTAAACAAAATATAGTCAAGATAAAGGAGGTTAAAATTAAGCAGTTTACTCAACTGGTAAACTCCAAGTGGAAGACTGATTAGTTAAAAGAGATGGGAAATTGTCGCTTTACAAAATTCTGGGATTCTAAGGAAGGCAAATTCTGCAATTTGATTCACTCTGGTAGGGACAGAGCAGGGCTTTCAGGAGGCATTTTGCACTGATGTCATCCTGTTTCTGCCTTTGACTGCTGCTTTTTATGGGATATGAATACTGGCCAAATGTGGGAAAAGTGCCAGAAATGGATTTACAGGCATAAATCCTGAGGGTAACCTGGAAGTGTCTCACAAACCTCCAGTTGGCCATTGGCCGTGTTTGAAATGAATCTCAGACATGGACTTAAATGTTTACAGTGCTGGATCTTTGTAACATAGTTCTATTAAAATAAGGTACGTGTAAGAAGTATGTTTTGGGTTTGTATAGAATAAAAAGAGAAATCATGGTTAGTGCTACAAAGCTGCCGATGCCAGAAAGCAGCTTAAATTCAAGAGAAGTCTAATTGTGATTATGAAGGAAATATTTCCATGATTTCCAGTCCTGCAGTCAGAAAATTCTTCTGCCTGTGGCTAGCTCCTGTTGATGCAGATCAGGTTTTAAAATGCAGTTTTACTGGGCAACTCTGGAACAAAGTCAATAGTTAATAAGGCAGAGACCTGCTGCCTGCAGGAAAGTGTTCAGGGCAACTGGAATTCAGCTGTTCTGGATGTTGTTCGTGGGGAGTTGGACAAACTGACCCCCGGAGGTGGAGCTTCAGTTTGGGCCTGGCTGCAGTAATTCTGCTCGTGCAGCTGCAGTATTAATAAGCTCATAAAATAGTAGAAGTGCAGCAGTGAGCTGGCACGGGGAGGAAATGGCTTAAAAATGTGGCTTTGCATATGTTTTCAGTGTGCTAGAAATGTATTTTAACTTGCAGATTTCCTACTGCGGTGGTGTTACGAGCTGGGAAGGGGACTGGACCCTGCATTACAAACCATCTTTTTTTCAATAAATGGAGGCTTCAGACCAGCTTTAAAACATGTTTGTGGGTTGGTTCGGTTTTTTTCTTTTTTTCCTTTTCCCTTGTAAATCAGTTTGTATTTAACTGCCAGGCCCAATCTGTCTCTGCACCCATGTTGAATGTGGGCAGAAAAAAGCACATTTGTGTGAAGCTGTGGTGTTTGCCCTGGCTGTGAGGCTGGGATCAGGAGCTTGGTCATCTTCTGGGTCCCTGCAGTCAGTCACAGCCAGCGTGGGGTGGGCAGAAGCAGGGGCCAGCCATTCTTCAGGTGGATTCATCTCAGCAAGAATGTTTAGCTTTTCTTAATATTACAGTTTAAAAGGCTCAGTTTGATGCGGGTAACACCCTGCAATTAGAATTTAATTTCAGAGAAGTACTAGAGAGCATACCCTGATGTGCCTCCCCCATAGAAAGTTTATTTCAAATTGTTGGGAAGATGGAGCATTAAGTAAATGAAATGTGAGTAATACCTTGCAGATTGCCGGAGAAGTGTATGCCTAGGCATTTTAAAAGTAAGGGTAATATTTCACCAGCTCCTGAGAAATATATCAAAGATGCATAGATTTTAAGGCCAGGAGGCACTGTTAGATCATCTCTTCTGACAACCTGCATAACAAGCTAAAAACTTTTCCAGTAATTGCATCAAACATACACAAAAAATATAAAAGAAAACAGTTCTGATTAAACAGCAAGAAATGTGCACATTGAAGGTGTCGTTGTTTCTCCAGGCTCCAGTTTGCAGAAGTTTTGTTTGCTTGCGTGATGCAAATTGGATCCACAGCCTGACTCATCCAGCAGTACCTGAATTTTGATTCCTTGGTTTATCATTTATAACCTTTGGGTGGATTAGATGTTCTTAGAGATAAAGAAGGTGTTTCACACCAGGGTGATTGAGTCCTGAAGGGAAAAATCATGAACCGAGCAGCTGGAGGTACCCAGTAGTGCCAGGCCTGGAGCTATCCAAACTCTGCCCATTTTGTTGGCATGATTTCTTCTCAACAGCAAAAACTACCCAAAGGGTTTTTTAGAAACAAGCAAGTAATGATAATTAAAAAAAAACAAAAAACAAAAAACAAATAAAAAAGCCTCTCTCCTTTTTTGAGTATCAGCGGTCTGTCTGGTTTTGGAGCCAATTCTATTATTTCCTGCAGTTTAGGTTCAATTTGAGCTCTTTGTCTGAATTACACCGTGTGCCAGCCTTCCCTTTTTCTGCCCTTCACCGCACCCGCAGTGATTTTATTTTGTTTGCTGTTGAAGTATGGCTCTACACAAACTCTGGGAATGGTATGCATATGGATCACTTACAAATAAATCTGTGTACAGAAAACATAGATTGCCAAGCAGGCAAAACATAAAGATGTCTGTGCAGTCGTAATTTCCTAGCATTACTGGGTACTGCACTTAGCAGGATTAAGAGCTGTGTATCTTCGCTGCAGAACATACGTTCAGGCAGGAAAACCACCTGCATTAATTTGTGTTTTCAGGTGTCACTGCACGTGAATCTTCACTGCCTGTCGGGATTCATCTCAAGGGCTGATGTAGCATCTGAAGGTAACACGTTGTACTTGGAGGAAATACTTTGTATGAACTTAGATGTTCTTACTTTTGGTGTTATTTAGCTTCTCTGGACTCCATCTGCTCAGCTGTTCTCAGCTCAGGTATCCAAGGCTGCTTGGGTGCTCACTTGGCTTTAACTGTAGTTAAAGGGTGACTTTAATACAGGATAGCTGTCAGATAGGAGCCATATCAAATTTTAGATTTCACACAGGGCACTTCATAAAATACTTTTCCTTACCAGTAGTGGTGTGCTGATGGTTATGATGAGTTTGTACGGCAATAAAATCATTCAGTGGTGCACTTGTCAACAGTGTCAAGGTAATAGAAACGGCTTGAACATCATCTCTTGCAATTTATGCTTTGAAGGAGCTGCACTATTCTGTAAGCGTACTTGAATTTCAAATAATTATAATACGAAAACAGCAGAGAAACAGCATTTTACTTTGCAGAACATTTAATGGTTGGTGTCTGCAGCTTCACGTAGGTGCCACCTCTGTAACTCTACATCCCATCCAGCTGCTGGGGTTTGCTGCCTCTGCCTCCCCTCCTCCTGCCAGCTTTGTTTCCTGTGCTTGACATAATTGTTCAGGCAGATATACTGCAGATGGGTCGGGGAAAGCTCACATTAGGATAACGTGAGCAAAGCTGCTCCCTGGAATCACTTTCTGATGCGGATGTGGTGAGTGATTTGCTTGAAAACGCTCGTCGTTCCTTGGTTAAGTGAGTGATCGTGGTTAAGTTTTCCTCTGTATTTAATAGTCCATTAAAGACTCTTTAAAATACAGCTTTTCTGAGAAGCTGGAGATGGGAGGATGCTCTTGTGCTTTATGCTGATTGATACCAACTTGATCAACATCCACAACTAAAAAGAACCCGGAGCAGCAACCACATTATAAACTGTGGTGGAGCAGGGTTATTCACAGATGGATATAATCTAAATTTAGTAGAGGCCGCTTAAATTCTGACCACAGCTTGTTTGGACTCCTGTTCATGAGGGGACTTTCAAGGCTTAATTTTTCTCCTTAATCACTGAAGCTTCCTTGTGAGAGGATGTGTTGTAAACAGCACTGAGGTCTCCTCACGAGGTTGGACCCTCTGCACATTCAACACTTCAGGGTGGTGTGGTTCTCATCGGTTTGGGTTTGGTTTTGGCACTGGTTAGAGAAGTCCCTGTTAAACAACATTTCGTGAGGCTTTTTTAAACAAGTATTTAGTCAGTGAGTCCTGATTCGTTTCTTTGCAAATGGATTTTATGCAGAAACAGCTGTTAACACATAGGAAATTTGTTGGACTTAGTCCTTCTGTTGGTAGCAGCATGGTCTTTATTTCACATTGGTGTCCTCCATCTGCACCTTGTCACAGAATTTCACCCATTTTTCTCATTCTCTTCCTTGTAGTTCTGAATAAAAGGACCAGAAAACATCTTCAGACTTAAAAAATGACAGCATCCCAAAAAAATTACCAAAAGAACCTGCCCAGCCTCACTTAAACTGTTGCTTATTTTTGGAATTTTGAAGAGGTTTCTCCTATCCTTGATGAGATTTCAATCTGGAGGAGCACTTGAGAATTACAGCAAGTATTGCAGCAATGCCACCTAAGAGAAGATGCCAAGAAATAAGGAAATAGTCATTTCATTACAAACATCAGGTGGTTGAGTTTAGTGTAGCAAGCAATGCCAAACATGTCTGAGTTTGCAGTGAGTCCAAGGAAATATCTTGTCATGGGATGGCAAAGGAGGAGTCAGAGATGCAGGTAGCAATGATGATAAACGTTCAGGGCAGATGCTGCTCTTGCCAAGGTTGTAGATCACCATCAAATAGGTAAATAAATCTTCCCTGAGCTGATTCCCATTTCCTGCTATGCCAGCAGTTCTGCTCCCATTTAGGCCCATTACTGACTTGGTTCACTGCTCTTGTGTTTTACTCACCAACACACAAATATTCAAAGCTTTATTAAGTTTTATTAAGGTATTGAACACCCTCTTGTGCCCTCCTTGCTGTCATCTGTCCGTGTCCTGGTAGTGGAATTGGTTTGGTTGGCAGTGCTGATGTTTTTGGAGTCCTGTGTGTGCTCTCTGTGGGACATCTTGGAGTCAGAGGTCGGATCCTCTGAGTAAAGATTTTGCTGCTCTGGATGTGCTGCCTGAAGCTGTTGACTCCCTCCCGAAAGGTCCTTGCTGCTCAGGAAGCCGAAGCCTGTTTTAGAGTGGATAGACTGTAGTCATGCTTGGGAGTGCTGACATACCTGCACGTGCTTTGATAATTGATTTAATAACAAAATCAGGTGTATGTTAAACATAATTAGTTCAGAATACGTTTTGGTTTTTGTTTTGTTTTTTTAAGATCCTAAAGCCCGTTTTAGGCAACAGTGACAGCTGAGCTTTTCAAAGGTTAGGAATGAATGATAATACACCCTGAGGCGTATTATAAAAGGTCCATGTTCTTCATGGACGAGGTTGTTGGAGAGGCACGGGGACAAGCTGGCAGCGATGGTGTGCAGGGAGCTCTTTGTTCCTGTTCATTTTCAGTGGCTGAAGCTGCTGCTTCACCTTTTCTGTGCCAGCCCTTGTGTCCTGCTGTCTCACCGAGGTGGAGGGCACACAAACCACCTCTCACTTCAGGCCAGTCCCAGGACTTGTGTCTCGTTTTTGTCTCTGTCATTGGGCAAAGGGTGGCTCAGGTCCCTGCTGTGTGACCCTGGGGACGGGTAGGGAAGGAGAACCGTGCTCTGTGGCTTCTCTCAGTCCCAACATGGTGTTAATTGTACCTCAGGGCTGGGCTGTGGGTGAAGCCACCAGCATGTCCTGCAGCTGGCAACACCTGGAGGAGTTTGGTGTGTTGTTATCTCTGTTGAGAACTCCTGTGGGTGACCCATGTGCATGGCAGGAGATGCAGGTGTTGGAACAGCTCCTCCCGGGGGCTCTGGGGCTCGGAGGTGGGTGGAGGTTTGGTCATGACCAGTCATGAGCTGCTGGGGGTTGTGATTCTGCAGTATCTCATCCCACTTCTCATGGCTGACAGGAGAAGTGTGAGCAGGTGAGAGCTGTGATTTTGGGGGGGATTTGTCCTCTGCCTGAGTCAGCAGATGCCACTGCAGTTGTTTGGCTCGTCCTGGGACTCACTGCTTTTACATGGTTAAATATCTGAGTTTGAGCAGATCACAGTGCCAGAATGATTGAGAACAGTAACTTTGAACATTGCCTTGTTTTCCTCTTAGCATCAGTGTGAGATATCTATACCAGAATGTGTATTAAAATGTGTATTTAAATGGAGCAACAGGAGAAAGATACAGTTCTGGCAGCGTTGCTGTAGCGGGAGACAAAGTTTTGAGTGTTTGAAAACCAGATCCTTCTGCCTGTCGTCAGTCTGGAGTTCCAGGTAGTCTTGTAGGAAAAAAGAGAAGGTGGAGCTACAGAAAAATCCCGTTGTGTAGAGGCGTAGTGCTGTGAGCAGGGTTCTTGTGCAGACGGTGGCTCTTGTGCACGCATGGCTTTCACCTCCTCTCAGAGGCAGCCCCAGTTAATGTTGATATAAAACTGCCTGTTAATTGGAGTACATGGAGATAATGGTAGGTATAATCTCTAAGTAAACTCTTAAAAGCTCCGGAAAAAGCTTATTAAAAAAAAAAAAATCTCTCTCCCCAAAACCTGAGTTTGCACTCTGCTTTGAAGATAGACTCATCAGTGTGCGGAGCAGACTTCTGCCTCGAGGCCATTTATAGTGCCGAAGCTTGTGAAGCTAAAACAGTTTGATGTGTAATTGCAGGAGGAAATGGAAAACCTGCTGAGCATGGCAGGATATAGTGCCTTATCACCCTTTATGTGCATCCAGTGCTTGCTGAAATTGCCAGCGGATCCGCAACATCGACAGAACGGTGACATTTTTCATGGGCCGCCGTGTTCTGAATCAACACTGCAACAGTGTGATTAGAGTAGGTAAAGTAGGGGGAACAATCAAAGAGTTGCATGTGACAGATCAGGTTTTAGTCATTCCCCGCTCCTTATTGCCTGCTGTCGTGTGTGATATGCAAAACAGCTTCTCCAGACGCATTACACCTTCACATTACCTGAAAATTGAATTTTATTTGGTGGCCTGCATATAATTTATAGCACTCTTCCAATGCACTTCAGTTCTCATTTAGCTAAAAGTGTGTTCTTTATTTCCTACTGGCAGGGAAACAGAAATAAAACTGAATATTCAGCACCACTTACAGTATATAAGAAACCAGGCTATTGAAGTTTTAAGCTGCTTGGATGTGTTATTGACAAGAACTGTCTATTCTGGAGTTAAGCACACGATGTATTTGATTCCCAGAGGTATCATCTCTCCATAGTAATTAATCAGGGAAAAGGCACTGACTCTGAATAGCAGTACTTGAAGTTATGGGCCACTATTAGCACTCGAGAACCAAATGGTAATTGAACACACCATATGGAGGAGAAATGGGGGTCCAGGCTAAGGACTTGGGATCCAGCCTTGCAGGGCACAGAGGAAAAGGGGTTTTTTAATTATTCAGATAGAAGTACTACTTCTGCTAAGCACTTCACCACATGGAAAAATACCCTGTAAATAATTTACTGCTTGTATTGTTGTGTGTGGAGGGCTGTTGTGAGCAATTCCTGAACCAGCACACATTGTCCACCCATACACACTAAAGCAGATAATGCTGCTAGTACAGCATCTCTGCATCAACAAGTTACCTGAATACAGAGAAACTGGCTGTGAAAATTCATTTGGATCATAAAACAAAGATTTGCAGCTAGAATTTAGGGTCTGTGTTTATTTCTCTTCCACCTTAAAGCACAATGCAATGGGCTGTAAAAGATCCTGAGAAGTTTATTCAGCAAGCAGAAATTTAACTGAATATGAGGATCTGTGGAAAAGCCTGGCCAAAAGGCAAAAGGAGCCATTAGAAGCAAGAGGTAGACAGCAAACTATACTAGAGAAGTAACAAAACTTCTTTTGGCTGGCAGAAAGTCATGGATGAATTCTAGAATAGTTCTACATCCCTTCTGCCCCAGCATCCCAAAGCACCAACACTGCCACAGCTTTTGGAAACCGTGCTCTGTGGTCCAGCTCCTGTTGGGGAGTGATGCAGTTTATGCTGATTTATGCAGCCCTTGAAGAACATTTTCGGGTGCACCCGTTCTCCTGGCATGTCTTTAGTCAGATGTAAACTGCTCATGATAAATACAGCACTAATGGGGCTCTGGTGTTGTACACCTGAAGTTGGCACTGGGGATATCCCTCACTTGCAGTGCTCCATGAGCTGAATTTTGACTAAGGGAACCTGTTTAAGCTGATGATTTCTCAGCTCTTTTGCAGCCACTTCGCTTTTAATCGTGCAGGTTCCTTCTTAATGGTTTTCATTTTCTTAGGTCAAATCTGATGAATTGGATTCTGTTGGTTTTTATGGTTTTTTTGGGTTTTTTT
>VZRO01000203.1:398389-441446 GCA_013397915.1 Daphoenositta chrysoptera | reverse complement strand
TTTTGTTTTTTGTTTTTGTTTTTTTTTTTTGGTGCATGCTCTCTGTTTGTAATCCTCTTTGAGTTTGATTTATGGAGCAGGTCGTTTGATGCAACCAAACATTTATTTCAATCTTGTCCTTAGAGTTTGATCTTTCAAATAAACTCAATTTAGTTTTATTCTTCAAGAAAAATTCATCTCATCTAATAGGCTTTCAAATTTGATAGTTTGAAAAAATGAAAACAGCTTAAATGGTGTTTTCAGGCAAAACTTGTGCCATGTAGGACAGCTAATAGCAGTGTGAATTTCAAAGTCTAATTACAGATGTTATCAACTATGAAATTTATGCTGTTTGTGGGAAGTTTAACTGTGCAAATGTATGTTTTAAATGAAAAAAAAATAAAAACCACCTCTGAAAACACTGAGTGGAATTCGTTTGGTAGAGGAATCCTGCTTCCAGTGGGGCATTCCATTAATTTCTCTCTCCTGTTGGAGGGTGCAGATGAACCAGCTTTCCCTGTACCTCACAGACTCAAAGGCATCCAGTTTTGGCAATGTTTTCTGATTATATTTGTTTAGCAAAGCTATTGCTCCCACAAGTGCAGGTATTGCTGTTCCTTGCATTCTTAATCTGAGCTGCTGGATTGATGCACCCTTGACTTGTAACTTGTTAAAATTAAAGAATTCCTATAGCAGTGTGAACTGCCATGAACAGCAGAGGCTGCACAGACTGGGAGGAGTGACTGGAATTACAGCTTATCCAGAATTCTCATGCATCTTCTGGGGTGTGTAACATTAATCAAGAGTAATTAAAAGCACTCCCAGTCAGGGCTGTATATACCAAGATCTCTGCGAGTTCAGGAGCTACACCTTTCTCATCTTGGAATATACCAGCTAAAAATTCCTACAAAAAGTCCTCAATGTGAGATTTATACCTTATATATTTGTATTTAAGAGGGCGAGACTTCATGGGTGGTGTTTCATGTCTTTGAGCCAGAAAGCTTGGCTGTCTCTCACTTGTAATTATTTTGCTAGTCCTTTACACCACAGTTGTAAACTTAAATAAACTTTCCTTAGGAAATGAGTAGCAGAGCTATTTTATCTGCAGACTCTCTTTGGCATTGCTCTGGGTTGTTTTACAATAAAAGCCCTTTCTGGTGTACTGATGTGCTAAACACAGTAACAGATTTATTTTGTGTTATCAGGAGAACAAATGCAGTTTCAGTGTAGGCTTGAATAACATCAACACAGATCTCTTCCCAAGGTAGAGATGATTTTTGTTCCTTTGCACAAACATAAACATGGCTTTGATGGAATAACAAGAATCAAAAACATTTTTCCCATATCCATCTGTGAGCGACTCCTTGCACTTTAGCTCGATAAAACACTTTGTAAACAAAAATTTATCGAAATAGAAGCTGATGTTAAGAGAAGAAAAACAACAGCAATACTGTTCTGGAGATGCTCAAGTCTTGATTACAGTCCTGTGAAAATGTGATAAATTATTAAAAATTTTCAGTTTCGAGAAGAGCAAACCACTTGGTTTCTTCAAATGCATATTTAAGGTTCACATCCTCTTCTGTAACACTTTTAATAAATGCACTTTAGCAGCTTCCAGTTTATTCAATAGCAAGCTTTGTTTAAAATGTGTGTTACAGCAGAAGTACTGATTACCTTTTACATTTATAGTTGCATTTTTTGTCCTTTATTTCCTATTTATGTGAAGTAAACAACTGTAGAACACAATGTGTCCATCAGAAATTATGAGAATATGTATCCCTGTCACTAATGGTATGGAGTTTCCTTTACAACACTTGTGCTTTCTCCTAAATTTTACTTTTATAGACTAGGTTTTGTTCTCCTTGAGAGTACATAATAAATCAATAAGATGCATTTTACAGCAAAAGGAAAACATTACGTGTGTGGAGCACTCTTTGGGAGAGTTTTATATTTTATTGAACCCTTGAAAAGTTGCAGAGTGGCACACTTGGAGTAAGAGAAACTTGGCTTTCCATTGATGCTGGCTTGTGATTATGGTTTATCACCTTCAGTGCAAATTTATCGTGGATCTGGGTGTCTGTATTTCACTAACGTGTGGGGAATGTTTTATCAGAGTGAGCTCTCCTCTGCAGCAAACACTGGCCTGAGAACTGATCAATACAAAAAAAAAAAAATTTCTGGAAAACCAGAGAAATTGGCTTCTGCAGAGCCCTTCAGGGTGGGATCTTCGCCCACTGGAGGGTGTGGGAGGTGTGGTTTGGGCTCCAAGGAGCTGCTGGTGTTGTGGTGTTGGGGAGCACAGCCAGGGCTCAGTTCTGACACCCGGGCAGTGCAGCACTCACGCCGGGCAAGGACTTCTCCTGCCAGATGGAGAAGTGCAAAGACGTTCATTGCACAGCTCAGGTTACCCAAATACCAGTGCACAAACAGGATAGAACCCCATATAAACAGGAAGATAAATCCCAGGATTTCACCCAGTCACCTGGAGTATTCCCTAGATATCACCTATTATGGGAAGGTGTAAATAATCCCATATAAGGCCACTGACCACAATCTTCCCGGGCCATTGCTCAAGAAGGTCACTGACCCATGGTCCTCTTTTCCAGCCCAGCTCAGGTGACCTGGAAGTGTTTCCATGGTTACCACCAGGCCTGGGGAAGAGGCTTTTGTGGGCCTTCAGGCCTGCTCTGCTGTAACACCCCTGGTGGAACCCAACAAGGCAGTACCTGAGCCCCTTCCAAACCCTGCAGGACAGCCCAGATCTCTAGAAAGAAACCTCGAGGATGCAGATAAAAACACCAAAAACCAAAAAGAAGCCTGGTTTTGGATGCACCTCCTCTCCCACACGGCTCCCAGCTCTGTCTGCTGCTTTAGTCCTGTCCCCCAGGCTACCCAAAGTCTGACTCTGGTTCTCCTTCAGTTGGAAACAAAAAAAAGATGTTACTGTTCTTACTGTGTTTGAAACACGATGTGCATGCCCTGAAGGGGAGAAGAAATAAATAATTCAGGCACCAGAAAAATTAAAACATCTAAAGGAAACCAAAATCCCAAATCACAGCAAAATACTTTGATTGGTCATTTCCTCTTCTTACTTCCCTGTGATGATTTTTTTTTTCAGTCACTAGTAAGTCTGTCAAATCAAAGTGTTTATTTAAAGGAAATATTTCCAGCAGTGTTTTCTTTTAGGAGTCATATATTCTAAAATTAGAAAAGAATCCCTTTTATCTATGTGGTTAAAGACAGTTCAGCAGTGGTAGGATGTTTTATTTTGTTTCAGCCAGGTGACACATTGCCTCGCTTGCTGACAAGGTTCAATCTTTGTTTGAATCGTTGACCTTTCCCTCTAAAACATCTGCTGTATTAAAAACCTGTGGTGTTGTTCTGGTTCCTTTTGCTCTCTCATAAAAGAATGCACGTGGAAAAGCAGGGAAAGCAGGATCCAGAAACTTTGGGAATTGCAGCTCTTCCTGAGACACTAAAGTCACTGAAATGTAACCAATTTATGTATCTTCCATGCTATTTATTCAGTCTGGCTCCTGGGGCAGTGTGGTCCTGGGGACTGATCCTGTGGGTGCTGACTTCTGCATTGCAGTTGGGTGGAAAACACTTTGGACATGTACACTTTTTTGTATTTTTTGCTGGGCACTTGGAGCTTCTCCTTTCATGCAAATAATTGCTGTTCTACTTCTGTGTCATTCTATGTCTGTCTCAAAAGAGAGGGAAAATGCAGAATCCCTTAATCTGAAGCAGATTCCTGCCTGTGTGGCTCTGGAGCCACCAGCATCAGTGGGAGGATGATCCTCTTCAGAGGGAGAAGGATTGATAGGAGAGGAATTCCACAACATCTTGGAAACAGTTCAGTAGCAAAGCAGTTCATTTACACCTTGTCTTGGGAAAAAGCAAGTTATTTTCTTAAAACTATTTGTTAACCTAGATAAATCAAATTGTTCTCAAGCAGAATCTTCCATAGGAAGGAGAAGTCAGCTTTTTATGGAAAAATTAGACTTTTAGAAGCTTTGGACGCTGCTTGAGTGGAGCCTTGTGTTTCAATGCCAAACACTTGTCGGGCTGTAGTTGCAAATCTTTTCCCACTGATGTCACCTGACTGAGAGGTGAATACAAGTTACATCCCTGTGCCATCCCCACTATTTTGGGGTCTGTATCAGTTCTGGGATGGTTGTTTGATGGAAACTGGAGCCCCTCAGCAGTGGGAGAGTCTGTGTTAGTCCTCTCACACACACAGGGTGCTCGGGGCTCTGCTGTGCAGTACCACAAAGTACCTGCATGTGGGAAGAAACCTAAACAAAACCCAGGCTCACTGTTCCTCTCATTAGCCTCATTTCCAGGGCTGCTTTGTTAGCAGAATAAATGCTTCAAAAGGTTGCAAGGCTGGGTTCATCCCAGTGCTCTCCTGGAAGCAGTGGTGCTGTTTTAAGGATCACCAGGCATAATCTGCTGCTTGGTGCTCAGACTTGCACAACTGTTCTTGGGGCTGGTTAAGGGATGACAGGCTGTCAGAGCTGGTGGGGAAGGAGCTTCAAGGAGCCATTGTTCTTTCAAATTAAAACATTTAAACGTTTAAATCCAAATCCAGGACTGCAGGCTGATTTTAATTATTCCTTTTGTCTTGTGGAAATACTTTCCTACTGATGATCACACAGCTGTCACATATACATTACCTTTAGTCAGGATACATGACAGTGCTTTCCTATTAGCTGTCATTGTTTTACAAGGGAAACTAAAAACCACTACGGCAGATGTATTAATTTCAAAAGAAGACACTGCTGGTGAAGTTATTAAGATAAAAATATCTGAAGACTCAAATTCATCTGATTTATAGCAAAGGTCTGCTGTGTTGCCTCGTGGCAGCTGAGGTGACAGGATTTTTTTGGCCGTGCTATGGAAATGTCATTGCTGTCTGGTCCCACTCCCATCAGGTTGAGGAGCACTACTCAGAGTAGCTGGTCATGTGTTAGTCACTCCTCCTTTGTGACTCAGTTCTGTAACAGATATGTTTATTACTTCTCTGCTACTCTCCTGTATTACTCTGATTAATGGCTTCTTTGGGAGAAATTTCAGGTAGTGTTGTTTTGGCTTAGCATCTGTTTAACTCTGGCTTCTGAGCTGCAGAGTTTACTTCTAAGACTTAAAAACCTACCTGTTGCTACAGTTAGCCATGATTCAAAATGTTTTGTCTTTTTCTGGGTAGATTAAATAGATGGTTTTTTAATTGTTTCCTTCAGTAGGAAATCCTGGGGTCTGATGCAGCAGGAATGTCGATTTTCATGAATATTTTGTTCTTTGTTATGATACATTACACAAAATAGAAAATCAAGAGTTCTATACGCCAAGGCAGGCTGGAGCTATTTGTCATTTATTGTCCAGCCAGGTACAGTTAATTACATGTGCTTTTTTCACGTCTAATCTCCCAAAATATATAATGTCATTTTATTTTCCTTTGTATTTGCTACGTTGGTTTGGAAATAAATGAATGCAGTATGTTTTCTGAGAGTTCCAGAGTATTTTACAAAGGGCAAACCAAATTGATTTAATCACAGATATTGTTAAAAGCTCCATTTTAATGGAATGTGCTGTGATTGCTGCTGCGAACAGCAGACTTTCATTTTTGAAGTTGTTATTCAAAGACAATATGCATGTCCTGAGAATGAACTGCAAAATGAAAATAATAAGCCCAACAACAAACAAGTCATTGGAGGAAAATACTGTTGTATGGGAATAGTTTTATATAAGAACATTGGAGCATCTGAAACAGCTTTCCTGCCCCATAATTCATATGATAAAATCATTAGGAAACACGAACCTTCAGACTCCTTTCAGTTTACTTAAAGTTAAGTGCAGGGGAGAGGAGATGATGGGAATCACAGAGTTCAAATAGAAACCTTCTGATCCCTGGTAATTTGCTTTTCGCTGTGGATGTGACACGTGGAGTGGTTGTCACTAACAGCTTATTAAGAGGCCTGGCAGAGCAGTGGTGGGAGCTGTGTGCTGATGGATTGCTTTATTGCTTTATTGCAGTGCTCGTGCCTCACATGCTCCAGCAGGGAATGTCCCCTGTCCCCAGCCCCGGGGCTCCGGGGAGGCTCTGGCACAGAGCAGGTGTGTGCTGAGAGCAGGGAGGCAGGGGTGTAACAAAGGTCGTGCTTGATGGCTACAGGTAGATGCCATCAGACTGGGGGAAAAGGAAATAATTACAGCTTTTAATATCCCACATTACAAGTTTCCACTTCAGCCTCATTATCCAGGACAAGCTGCACTATGACAGGGACCATTTTCCACTTCCTTTCCTTTTCCCCGTTACATTAACTGAGTTGGAGAACGTGAGCAGCTCTGTATAGAACAACTTTGCTGTTCCACAGTGTTTGCTTGTCCTAGGCTTTGTTTTCCCAGACCGCTCAGTGAAGTTGTATTTGTTAAACCCTAATTCCAGTTATTTTAAAAAATTATTCTTATGCACAACACTCCCCCTTGCCCCTCTGTAGGTGAGATTTCTGAGGAATTCTGCTTTGGGCACGAGAGGCAGCCAGTAAGGACTCTGCTAGGGCTGAGTGAGAGAGGAGTCATGCTTGTAATCCTAAAAATAGCCCCCAGTTCTTCATCCACCTGGAGCACCCAACCTTGCAACGCCTACGAGCCAGCTCATGTGGTCAAGCTGGAGCCTGTGTTGATAGGGAAGGATTTTGGGATTGGGAAGTTCCCAGCTCAGTTGGACTTTGCTGTCCACAGCAGGGCCCATCAGGGTGTCCAGGCAGCAGCACGAGTGAGACCATCATGTTTTGAGCTTTTGTCAACAAATACAGGAGGGAATGAGCAGAAAACTTCATGTGCACTGAGATGGTTTTCCTGGGATGGCAGAGAGCAAAGCATCAACAAATGTCAAGGTTCCTTTTCTTAAGCGTGAACATTGGGTGGTTTGTGGGTGTAAAGTCAAAGTGAGCCAGGAAAAAACCACGTTTGGAGTATGGCCAATGCTGAAACATTTTTAGCTGAATGTCTGGAGTAAGGGTGCAGCAGAGGTGGGTGATAGAGACCGTGATCAAATCCCTGCTGGGAGCTCCAGCCCTTGCTCAGCATGGACAACAAGGGGGTGACTTAATTTGTGTGGGTATTGGTGCTTATCATCATCATGACTTCAAGTGGATTCTGATTTCTTTTCATAAAAATAAAAAAGATTTAAAGAATAGTGCTGTTAGAGGGATGACATTTATGGCTTTGAGCATCTTCTGCCAACGTGAACTTGAGGGGCTTAATGAACCACAGAAGTCAGATATTACAAAGGCTCTCCATTGGTAGGATTATTATTCTTTTTGTGTTGTTCAGGAAAAAAAAATCGAAGAAACTACAGTGTAATGGTAAAGAAACCCTATTTTCTATTCAAGTGAAGGCTTGGAAATCATTGGTTATTTCTCTGGGTTTGATTTTCATAAGTGCTGAGATGGGAGCATTAACAGGTGTTGCAGGGCAGAGCAAGCAGAGTGCATTTTCATTTCATGTTCTTACAAAGCATGTGTATCAGAACTGACATCCACTTCTTGCATACAGATGCATTCTCTTTTTTTTCTGGTGGAAACACTTGCATAAAAAAGGGAAGACTTCTGTCATAATGCATGTTCTGAATTGTCTAATACCAATAAACCTGCAAGTGTTGAATCTTCTCTGGGCAGTGCTGGTACGAATTTTAATATGATGATTTTCTTCTGACACTTGTTTTGGTTTTGTTTTGCTGCTGGGATGCTGCTTCTTGTGTCAGTACACTGATATCTGCATGGTATGTTAAGGTTCTGTTTTCTGTATGTGGAAATGTCTGTATATCTGCAAATGTCCATCAAATTCTGAGTCTATATTAAGTAAGGAAATGAAGATATGCAAATGGAACTTTGAGAAATAACCGTGTCAATTTATAATAAATGGCAAAATACCACAAAGAAATCAAGAAATACAGTCAACTTAGCTAAAACCCAAGTTGAGTATATTAAAATATGCAATGCAATTAAAATGTCACTGTAACATGAGAGAATATTAGTGATTTATATCTTATACATAGGGCAAGATTCTCACTTGGGAGGTAATCCAAGCAGCTCACTTAGAGACCTGACCTTCCACTGAAATACATCTCGTGTTTTGCTCTGATAAGGACCCTTTGACAGAAAAGAAGGTGGAATGATAAATTCCTGTTTTGCAATTTTCCTGTTACATGTTGGTGCAGTTCCTGGCTGCCCATGTCATGCTTCAGGTTCCCACAGGCAGGCTACAGGCAGATGCAAATGAGGAAGAAGCTTCCTTAATCTGAGCTAAAACATCTCACTTCTGCCTTGAAATCCCTCTGGAATTCCAGCACCGAAGTCTCCTCCTCTGGCTGCCAGTTCTGCTGAGTTGTGCAAAGGCTTTGGGATGTACACAAATGGTCACTGGGGACTACAGCAGATCTTTTGACCTAAGGCAAATAGAATTTAATCTCTGGCCCTTGGAGGTTTCCTTTTTAGTTAGAGAGGCTTCTGTGTTCCACCAGTGCCTGCTGATCGTGGGGAAATGGGCTCCCCTTAGCAGTGTGTGCCAAGTGACTCGGATGGAGCACATCTGGATACACCCAGGGGTGGCTTTTCCTTTTTTTTTGGTGTTTCATAGCCTGAAGGAAGAAGTACTTAACTGCATAATCCTGTCCTTTCAAGATTTCTTAACATTAACTATGGCAGCTACTTCTGCAACTCTTGACCAAGTCCTGACCACGTGAAGATTTACACAAATGTTCATCTTCACGCACTGACTGCTCCCATTAACCCACACAGGTAAATTAACAGTATAAAAAGATAGTGCTGGTGCCAGTTTTGAAGAAATTTGATGATTGTCCCCAGGTAGTCCAGGACTGTAAATCCAACTGCTTTTGCTGCACGTTTTTGTGACAGCGTCCAAAAAGAGATATAATGCACTTGAAAATATGTTCCTTTTTAATTGGGATGTAAGAATAGGAATTTTTTTTTTATGTGCATCCATAATTTTGTAGAAGCTCCAAGCTTAGAGTAGTTAAACTTGTAATACACTGCGAGAATTGTTTATGTGCACATATATTGAGCTTAAATCTGAGTACCAAAAATATGAAACAAATCGCTTCAATTGGCAGTAAAATGGCTGGGAAGATCTTGCATGACAAAATGTTTTGTTTTCGTGCAGGATGCCCTCCTTCAATTTGTGTACAGGGTCAGTTCCCATCTTGGTTATCCCACCTGAGGCTCTGAAGGGGAAAAAGCCCTGGGCTGAGTTTATATGCTGGTAACCACGACGGATTCTGCACTAAACAATTAGTCATTGCCACCATTCACTTTCCTGCCTTCAGCTGAGCCTTTCTCACATCTTTCCAGAGGTTAACAGCATCTCCAGATCATTTCTTTTGTCCCCAACAAGGTGTAAGCCACGGGGAGCTGTCTCCGTGGGAAACATTTTTATTCAAATAATCACGCAGCGTTGCACTACATGAAAGCCGGGGCTTATGCAGGGCTGGGATGTCTCTGGTAATGACTGCTACATAATAGGGCCACCTGGTGATTTGTGTGCTGCATTGCTCGGTAGGAACTGGAGTTCGGAGCTGCTGTGGGCTCTGGCTGACAGGGAACACGCTGGGCAGGTGTGTTCAGCTCGTTTGCTTTGTCTCTGAGTGAGGTCATGCTGACCAAGCAGCACTTTGAATTTTCCTTACCTGCTGGCAGATGTAGCAGCTGTGAGGAGGAGGGAAGAGTCATTCCACAGGAAAACTGTGCAGGGTAGATGGATACTGGGAGCTTTGTGGAAATGAAGAGCCAGCACAATAGCTGGATGTGTTTTTCCCATGTAGGAGTTAACGGGGAGGTTATTACACCTAATCCTGTTTATAATTTCTGTTGGTTGTCCCTTGTATTCCTGTGTGCAGGGGAAGATACAGGAGTGAATGCTCCTGCCTGTGAATAAATGCATTCAAATAGTATCATCTCTTTTTCTTTGTTACTAGAGGCTGTATTTTGATAACTGTTGATCTGCATAAATTTCTTTCCATAAGAAATAAAACTAAGTATGAGTTTTAATTACTCTGCTTATCTCCCACCATCAGTCGTGTGCTCGCTGTTCGTGCAGCAAACCCCGCGATCGCCCCGCGCTGAGACCACTGCAGAGAGCAGAGCAGACATGAAAAGAACCACATCAGAGCAACATTATCAATTTATACCAGCTGAGGATCAGGCTCAGAAAGCAAACTCGAGAACAGTGGCTTTTTAATATTGGAAACATGCTCTTACACCCAAACTAGCTTTGCTTTGCTAAAACCCCCCTCCCCACTTTCTGCCATTGTATCTGGTCAAGTTATGCCAAATAGGTGAAGTTGTCTCAAAAACAGTAATAATATTTTTTCACTCTTTCTGAGAAGTTAATTTTTTTTTTCTGCCTCTCTGCTGCTTGGTCCCTTGAAGATCTGCTGGTCAGCAGGGGAAGTCTCCTTAAACTATGGGACTATGCCTCTTCAGGAGTTTAGGAACAGGTTACCAAAATATTTACCTCCCACTAGGAATGAGCTTGGCTGAGGTCCTGTACCTGTTCGCATACATCTCGTGTCAGCCTGGACACGTTCCCTGGGCTCATGGGCATGCTGTAAATGGAAGATAACTTTTCTTTCTATAGGAATACATCTAGGAGAAAAACATAAAATGTTTGTGAACATTCAGCAAGTACAGTTGTGGGATCTGTGCATTCTCTTAGAATACACACCTACAGCAGTTCCCAAAGTTGTGCTTTCTGATTGCTGTGGGAATAATCCCTAAAGGAGTGAAACCTTCAGGATTTGCCCAACTTGCAGTAACTTTAGAGTAATTTTTTTTAAAGGAAAAAAAAAAAAAAGAGAACCATTTTCTAGCATTCCCTTATGTCATAACCAGAGGATAAAATAGAGCATGCAAAATTCACTCCAGCTGAATTAACAGGAGAGGAGGTTGTTATATTCAAGCTATGCATTTTTCTGTAATTAAGTGGGTTTCATAGAGAGAATGTTCCTTCTCGAGGAGAAAATCTCTTAATTGGCAGTTATGTGGGGTTAATGAACTACTTAGAGTACAGAGGGGAAAAAAGAGGGGAAACGACCCCGAGTGTCAGAACTGGGCAGATCCGTTATCGGAGAGAGCTGTAACCAAGCTCTGATGAGATGAGACTGGCCCTGGAGAAGCTTTAACCAAGCTCTGATGCTGTAACCAAGCTCTGATGCTGTAACCAAGCTCTGATGCTGTAACCAAGCTCTGATGCTGTAACCAAGCTCTGATGCTGTAACCAAGCTCTGATGCTGTAACCAAGCTCTGATGCTGTAACCAAGCTCTGATGCTGTAACCAAGCTCTGATGCTGTAACCAAGCTCTGATGCTGTAACCAAGCTCTGATGCTGTAACCAAGCTCTGATGCTGTAACCAAGCTCTGATGCTGTAACCAAGCTCTGATGCTGTAACCAAGCTCTGATGCTGTAACCAAGCTCTGATGCTGTAACCAAGCTCTGATGCTGTAACCAAGCTCTGATGAGAAGAGACTGGCCCTGGAGAAGGCCCTTCCTGACAGGAGCGCTCGGAGAGCCGCGATGCCGCGGATCAGAGCAGCCGCGTACGAAAAGAACGCTCGAGGCAGAGCCAGGCATGTTAAGGAGGCCATAAGAACAAAAATCTTAAATAAATAAAAGGCACAGGGTGCAGATCTGGAAGGAGATGGTAGATCGGATTATTTTCTTTTTTTTTTTTTTTCCAAGTGCTACTGTGGGGAAATTGGAACAATCTCAGTTTGTGTTATTTCTGCATTTGTGAGGTTGTTCACTTAACCTGTGCAGTGACCTGGAATACTCAATGCCACTGAGACAGAAAGAGTAACTGAGAGACTTGTGATTTCAAGGAGGGATTTTATTGAACAGCAGCAGATTTACTTTACACTTCAGTAGTAAGTGATAAGAGAGGAATTATTCAACATGCTTTCTTATTTCAGCCCTGGGAGGTGGTGTAAATTTTGAGGGCACAGAACATAGTGCCTCATATCATGAAAGTGAAAACTGTTTTAAAATTAAGATGAGAATTGCCATGTTTCATAGATGTTGCTTAAGTTCCTCTAGCATTCCTCTGAACTTAAAGTTTTTAAGTCATGGTAATGCCTTTTGACAAGACATTTCGACAAGAGCAGAATGCTGAACTGATTAAGAGACTAAAACTGAAATTTACTTAGAAATTTCAGAGGGCAATGGTTTTGGCAATATACATAAACACTAGTTATGATGTGTCAGTCTGTATTAGACCCTGCTTTTCCTGTCTTTCCATAGGCAGATGTTGCTTTTTTCACTTTATAGGTTTGTTAAGGATTTTGGTCTGCCTTTTTCACACCCTCAGGCTTCCCATCAACCCGACCACAAAATGCACGTCTTATAGGATTCACCTTTTCCTGTTAGATTAGATACTCCTGAATGGTCAGCTGGAAGCTTTTTTTTTTCCCCCCTCTGGTTTGGTTGTTTTTTTGGTTTGTTTTTTGAAGATGGGGAGGGGTTTGAAGAGGGGCTGGGAAGCTGAATAGACTCGATGGTTGGAATTTGACTTCACAGCTGATAAACACGAAGAAAACAAACAGAACAGACTGTTATAGCAAGATAATCCCTCTGACAATTAAAACAAGGCTGATTTGGGAAAACATTCACACCCAAAAGTGCCATTTATGCGCTGGGTACTTCTCCACGTGATGTTCTGTGCCCACATAATTGATGATAGTGCTCTGTGCACGCAGGAGATAATTTATATTGAATCTTAAAATTCAAATCAGCTTTCTGCAATTCAATATGGAGTTCATACACAGAGCGCTTTTGGTTTTTCACTCAGAGATGAAGCAGGATGAAAACCTTTTTTTGTTGAGGAACGGTGACATCCTAAATAGACCTTTAGTAAGACACAAAAATATCGCTGTGATTTAACCAATTTACTTGTTAAAGGGAGGAAATTGGGTAATCTCCTTTTGGCAAATCTGCTCTAGGTTGTGTGCTGCCACTGCTTTGAGAGCATACACGCTTCAGGTTGTTCAGATTAACTCTTGGCTCAAATACCCACTTGGTTCATCAGGCTCCAGCCTGCCTTTGCAGGCAGTGTAACTTCTGGGAGAGGTGTGCCATCAGTGCTACCAAATGTGTGCCTCCTGGTCCTGGGCATGTGTGAGCCTCCTGGCTGAACAGCCTGGATGCATTTCAGTGTTTTCTAAATATGTTTACGGAAAGAAAATGTTAAAGGTTGATGGTTTTCCTCTTTTGGCTATTAAGTATATTGCATATTTTTGTGAATAGAATGTTCTCATACCAATACGACATTTTATCTGGTATTGCCAGGTGTCTCTTTCTTTCACGGAGAATCCCAGGAATGTCTTGCATGCACATCTTTGTATGCAAACTCAGAAACTGAGAATGGCATTTGTTAAACACACATCTTTTCTACCCACTGTTCTTTCCAGATTCTGAAAGACTAAAGATACACATTCTTTGTTAATCCAAAAATGAGTAAAGTTTTGAATACATATATATAAATATATGCATCATGTGCTCAGGGTAGAAGTGAACGATTCTATAAGATGTAGATTAATTTTCTTTGAAATTTCATGTACCCTCCATGCTTATTTGTTGGCTTTATCTGCCAATAGAAGAATTAGCTGACCTAGGTGAAACAGCTGCTAGGGTTTGGGCATGGTTTTTTGGAGCTGAGGGAGTCTAATTTGAACCTTATAGAGCAACACTGAACACCATAGTAACATGCTGTGATTCAGTGCATATCAGTTCATAACTACCTCTGAGAAACCGCTCTGAGTATGAATTAAACAATACTCTTAAAATGTTTTATTATATTTAGTTCTCTACAGTGCGTACCGCTGGCAAAGGTTAATTGGTTTGTGTAATGCTAGAAATTATAGTCCTTGATACATCTGCTAGTCTGAGTTAGCACAAGAGCTGCAAGATCTTTGCTAAGGATCTAATAGCTAATTTGAATGCCTCAACCCTCAAAAGAAGTGCAGAATAACTCTGAGTGTAATCAGGGTTCTCTCTAGAGCAGAACTGGACAGTGGATCCAAACTAGGTCGGTTGTTCCATGACACAGATTTTCATCCAGTGGAGACAGAGTTGCTACCAAAGTAGTTTCGCTAAGAACAAAGTCCCCAACTTCAAAAACTTGGGAACACGGCAGAAAAGAATGGTACTTTCATCCAGGTCATGCATTTTTACATTTTTCCCTATTTAATCAGCTAAAGCCCGGAGATGTAAAATCTGGTGCATGTATTAGGCAAGTCTTTGGAGTTACTGTAGGTCTTCAAAACACGAGGGGTTTGGGTTCAGTGGTTTTTATTTTTTTATTTTAACACTCCTTTACATCTGAAGGTTGTGCTTCCAAGTCCCCACTGAAATCCAAGAGAAACTTTGATCATAGACATGGAACACTGGAAGGCTGTTTGCTGAGGGAGCAGAGTGGGCGTTCTCTTGTGGGGCATGGAAGTGAATGCCCAAGAAAAATATTCAGAGGACAGGCTTTTTTCTGTCCTGTTTTAATGGAAAAACCCAGCAATACTGGCCTCCAAATTTTAATACGTTTAGGTAAAATTAATAATGTATATGTATGTAATATACCCCGTCCTGTCTGCTTATCTGATAGAGATGAGATCAGAGTGCTGGCAGGTACCTCTGCTGGTCTGCGGACCCTTCTAAATTAGGGCAATAATTCTGCTTTTTCTTCAAGAAGAGCTTTCAGCTGCTCCTTGGGAGCTGCTCTGCTCTAGGTTGAGGCCACAGTTGTGACCTGGTTACTTTTGCCATCATGCTTTAACCTTACTGTTTAACACAGCTTTAATCTGCTGCAACAGCTGGTGACTTGCTCTCAATTTAAGACCTGCTTCTTCTAATGGCTCTTCTGGCCAGTTTCAAATGGGATTTCTGAGCTGGGGTAGCACTGGGAATAGGCCTGTGGGCACTTCATCGAGAATGCTTGATTTTACAGAAGTCTTCTAAATATTCTACACGTCTGCATTCCTTCTTTCCAAATTTAAACGGCACCAAGCTTGGGCTTGCCACCTCCTGTGAGGGAGTAGATGTTCTCCTCTGAGATTCTTGTGCTTCTCTGCCCAACAGAAGGCTTCTTTCAGAACTGAATGAGGGCACAAAGCAGCACAATGTGCAGGGCTCATTCAAGTGCTGAGATAGCATCAGAACACAGCTAAAGACTCCCAGGCTGCCCAGGCATGAATGAAGCTATTAAAGGAAAAGTGTCCAAGTGTGACTGCCTTTGATCCAAGGTTGGTGAGACCTGGTGGAACTGACAGCCGTTTAATAGGAAGCAATCGTGTTTGATTCTACCTGGCTCTTTCTTGGCTTCTTTTATCTTAAGTAATTTAGAGAGGAATTATATGAGTAACAAGTATGCACTTAGCAGTGGTTAACATAACCTCAAAGGCACGGGTCACTGCTTGTATCTACAAGCTCAAAAAGAAACTTGAACTGTCACTGTGCATTTTAATACCATAAAGCATTTCCTAATATAAGCCAGGAATTAAGATTTAGTATAATTTAGGCTATGGTCCATTTTTGGAGCTGTTTGTTTGCTCTGGTCTCAAGAGCCACATCTTCTCAGTCCAGGGGTGCCATGAGCATTGAATTGATTTTCTGCTCTGCACGGGGTATTTATTCCTAATAACTTTTAGGCAAAGAGTCACCTGCTGCAGTTGATGTGATACACACACCTACTTCTGACTGTCTGCAAATCTCTACTGAAAGACACCTTTAGGCAGTACTTTTATAGTGAAAAAGACTTAACTGGGCAAAATGTGCTAATCTTTTCTGAACCAGGGAAATGACTTTATTATTCTCCCCATCCTCACGCCATCATTATGATCTAGTGTTTTCCCTTCATAAATGAGAACAGTAGCCTTGCCTCTGACCTCCATTAATGTGTATCATAAAAGCTGCCTTTATAATATGCTCCTCTGGAAGACCTCATTCCCTTGCAACCTGTTCCTTGGTGACAGTTCAGGGGAATGTTATGGATTCCCATGAAACCTATCAAATGGATGTGATAACCCCGTTGTCAGAGGCTGCCTGAGCCATTATTAAGCACATATTGGATAGTCCATTTGTTATTATATAAACTCTTTAAAATAATATTAGTAGGAAAATAGTTGGGTAAAGTCAAATGTCGCTGGGTCCTGTTGTAACAGGAGAAACGTGCAACTCTCAGAGCTGCGATTTGGAGAAAAAGCAGCTTTGATAATAAGCAGAGCAGGATGAAAATGTTCAGCTGTTGTGGTGTGTTGTAGTAGGTACTGGTCCATCCCTGAGTATCTAAAAAGGAGGAATACTAACAGAAATACTGCTCGTATGGAGCAGCATCACTTCATGACTGCACGTCTTTGAAGTGATGGACACAGCTTGTTTCTACTTCCAGCTGCATAATTTTGTAGCTATTTCCATATCATTTAGTGCTGCAGAACTTCATGGAGCAGTGAAACAAGGAGCAAACAGGTACAGAGCAACACCTGACACAAAATGCAGACAAAGGGTCTGGACTGCACATGCATTCAGAATAAGAATGTGAATTTTCCCTTTAGCTGTAAGGTGCTGAAAGAGTTGCTAAAGCTAATAAAGTACTTCATAGGTGTGTGCTGTGTGGAGGATTTCCTATTGGAGCCATTTTAGTTTTTTCCATGAATATGGTGTTAGTTATTGCCTAACTACATATAACCTTGGGAAAATCACATTTTAAGCTGTCCCCAAATTTTCCTGATTTTTCTAATGTGGGAAATACATTCTTTCTTTCACAGAAATGTTGCGAAATAACTTTAAATATATACATATACACACAGAGCAGTTAAAATGGTATAAAACACATGTTCTCTTGGCACAATTTATTTTGTGAGAACAGAAGGAAGCAGTGTGAGTAATGAATCAGAGATTGTATTGACCTGACTGTCGCTGTGACGACCTATTAAAATCTAGGATGTTTTATCATTCTCTTAAATTGGATTCAAAATCTATATGTAGCTAAGGATACAGTTATTAAATATTGTGCTGGTAATGCTCATATATGTGAACAACAAATGTGCTGGAGACCACAGAACCATGAAGTTGTTGAGGCTGGAAGTCACCTGTGGAAATCACGTGGTTTCTTATGTTTGAATTGAGTTGCCTGTGTTGCAGTTTGCACCTGTCGTGGTTTAAACCCGTCCCCTGCAGTGGGACGGGGAAGAGAACGGGAAAGAAAACTTGTGGGTAAAGACAGTTTAATAGGGAAAACAACAGTTGTGCAAACAAGCAAAGCAAGACGTTCTTTAACCACTTCCCGCGGGCAGGTGCTCAGTCACCCTCAGGAAAGCAGGGCTCCCTCTTGTCACGGGGGCTGGGGAAGGCAGGTGCCCTAACGCTGAACATCCCCTCTTCTCCTCCTTCCCCCAGCTCTGACTGCGGAGCGTGAGGCCACGGGGTCCGAAACACCCCTTGGGGCAGTCGGCTCAGCTGTCCCAGCCGTGTCCCCACAAACTCCTTGTGCACCCCCTCGCTGGTGGGGTGAGGAGCAGAGAGAGCCTCTCTGGTGTAAGCCTGTGGTGTAAGCCCTCTCAGCAGGGAGATCTCCCAGCTCTCTGCAGTGTTCTGTGAGATTTTGTCTTTCTCACACAAGCCATGAGAAACAGTGAGACGGTTCTGTAAACGAGTTCTCTCTCTTAACACCTGCAGCTTGTTTTCCAAGTTTGTTATGGTTCTTTGGGAAAATGTTTTGAAATGGGTGTTGTAAGGTTTCACCAGTCATGTCCGAGAGGTGGATGGTCAATGACCAATGGCCCTACGCCACTCAAGCCAACTAAGAGATATAAACCACTCTGTAAAATAATTAAATAATTGCGTTTCTTCCTGGATCAAGTCTGTGTCGTTTGTCCATCGTCCCCGGGACAACAGTGACATGAGCCTGGCTCAGCACTGACTGAAACATCCCGGTGTGATCAGCACAACTCCAAACCACAGCCCGTAGCTCATCTTCAAGAAGATCAACCATCCCAGCCCAAACCAGCACCGTGCCCGTCCCCGCCTGCCCTGGCGCTGGGCAGGGAGCAGCCCTGGCCCAGGGGACCACGGGGGTGCAGCTTGGGCTGCTGAGAGTCCTGGGGTGTCCTGAGGACAGCCCTCACCTCTTTTCAGCTCTATTTTGCTGTTCCTACTCTTCTAATCCATTCTTACCTCCAGACAGTTCTAGTCAGAGACCAGTTCTGTTGGCTGGCCTGGGCTGTCAATATTAAGTATCAAGACACTGGTAATAGTAACTTTTTCACTAAGCTCTGCATTTCTTGGAGGAGATTTTCTATTGTGGCAGAAGTGCCGGGCATGGCAAATCCTGCTTCGGTAAGGCAGAATGAAGTTACTGGGGAGTAAATCTCATTTAATGCTTTGAAACGTAAGAGCACATTCCTATTTTGATACATAGGGACAATAAATCAGGTCTCATGAAGCCGTTATCTGTCTAAGAATAGCAAAGTATAAAGAGAAACAAAATGAATTCATATTGCATATAGATTTAAGTGTTAGCCCTCTCTGATATCCAGGAGCTTTTTTTCTTCTACAGTGAAATGACTTCTCACAATTGCACAATAATCAGTTATTCTTTTAGAAGGTCAGCAATGCTGCTTATAGCTCATGAAATACTGACTTGAAATGTTCACTTCTGTTCCATAGGCCTGCTTTATGCTTTCACTCAGAGAATTCTGGGGGCAAGAACACTTTCTCCTTGGCTATCTAAAGCACGCTGGGCATGTTATTTTAATTTTTATTGGTAATACAAGCAACACTTTTTTCTTAGCTGTGCCAAATATCTGTTGCTCATCTAAATAGGAAATTTCTACTTTATTAAAGCACTTGAAAGAACTTGTCATAGTTGACTCCAAGCTCAGTAGCAGCCGTGGTGGACTCTGTGGCATATGCTGCCCCAGGATGGTGTCAGGCCCATGTGCTGAGCTTAATTTTAGCACCGTCTGGAATTCGCCTGGTGCCCGTGCTAGCCTTCAGCTGAGGTGCTATTTTCATCCTTGCAAACAGGGATCGAGCTAGATGCTGATTTTTCCAAAGGAGCGAGTTAAATCTAAGTTTGCACATACTTAAATTCCCATTATTTGAGTTGGCTGACTGCTTTACCAAGTATTTAAAAGTCCCGCTGACAGAGGGTGTGCAGTGGTTTGCAGTTGCAAACTCTTGGATGCCAAAGCCATGGTAACCAGCCCCGTTTGGGTACCTTGCTTGGCAAGATCTTTGTAGGTCTTTTCTCTTGGGCTCTGCTTTATATAGTTAACATAGAAAGCAGAACACAAAAGAAAAGATTTCACAAAATTAACATCTCCTGTTAACAGTAGGGTAGGGATGCGTTGTCCTCCATGGCATCATCCGCTGCTGACATTCAAGCAGTTCTAATTACTTTAATGACTCCCACTGGGCCCCTCTGTAACTGCTGGATGATGCCTGAGGACACTCTTCAGAGGTGGGAGAATAAAGCCAGGGAGCAACCAGAGAGGGAAGCTGCTCTTCTTGCCGGCAAAAAATTGTTCTTTTGAAGGTCTGTGGAGTTAACAGGCCAGGCACTTCCCTCTTTGCCAGTCTCTTTTCTCATCCTGCTTTTAGGGAGTGCTTGTACCTTGGAATTACTTTAGATTCCAGAGTCAATGCAAACTCTTCGCTGTCTTCTGTTTGTCTCTTTTACATATTCAATGTAAAATATATATATTCATATATAATATGAATATATAAAATATATATGTATTCACCTATATATATATATTAATTTTTTATTTTTTTAAGGAACTCTAATTTACTTAGGATATTTTTTTTTGTGGAGTTTGGTTGTGACGTTTTCCTGCCAAACTCTGTAAAATGTCTTGATAGTTACCAGGCTCCGTTTTTCATCCCATTTCTATACGGTGAGCTACAAACACCCGAGATTATTTGATCATTGCATCTGGTGGGAGAAGATTGACGTGTTTTCTTGGGATCACAGGCTGAGTTTTGACTTCCTCCTTTTTTGTAGTCTTAGACGGTGCTCACTTTCTTGATATGCACTTCCATAATGGACTTGTATGTTATTATTGGTGTTCTTTGATACAAAAGAAATTCAATACCTCTGGGGCTATAAATATCATCGATTCACTCCAAATAGAGAAAGATACTGTAATATTTTTTAGATTATTAAGACTTTTCCATTTTCTCTGTGATGGGGGAGAGTTATGAATTTGGTAATCACTATGCCCTAGGTAACTGGAGTTACGCAATCAAACCCTCTCTTTAAAACATAATTATGATTGTTTCCAACATTTAATTCTTTTTCTCTTTCAAAATATTATTTTTAATGCCTTGAGTGGATTTTTTGTTTACTGTTTCAAAGAATTGCTCCTGTGTCTTGTGTTACAACAGAGGAGCCTTAGTAGCAGAATAGCAGATTATATTTCTCACCTACAAAGCTTTAATGGAATTATTGAGCATTTCAAGATGTTGCAGTAGGAATCCAAGCTTGAAATAAATGTATGGATTTCTTTTTCCCTACTGAATGACTAGGATGAAAAATCTCAGTCTTTTCTGTGTGGAATTCAGTTTCTTGGCCAGCTTGTTTTAAAAAAATGAGAAAAATTTAGAGAAAAGAGGGGAGAAAAAAAGTTTTGTGAAGATGCTAGCTTGAATCTTATTAAAATAGCTCTCACTTGTGTAAGTGATGTAAAAGTGTATGAAATCTTATAGTTATTCCTTGTGTTTATTCATCAGTCACTAATACATACTGAGATAAAATTAAGGGAGAAGTCCTGTATATGCATGCACATAAATTCTATGTTAATTTGAGTTCCGAACGTCAAAATTGCCTCATTTTAAAACTCACTCACACTCCCAGGAATTGTGATTGCAAGGGATGACCTGTGATGCTCCTGCCTTGGTCTGTGCTGCTCTGGGGGGATGTTCAGGGTCGGGGCTGCACAGGGGATGTGCAGCTGCCTTTGCAGGCAGGGCTAAAGTTCCTTTTCAATTTTATAGGGACAAAGGTGCAGATATTAAAAAAGCCCAGGCAGAGTTCACGTCTTCAGCTCAGCTTGTCCACACCAGTCCTGTATCCAGAAGCTCTGCTGTGTTTTATTTCAGCTGATTCCTGTGGAGCCTGGGCTGCAGAGAGCTCTCAGGACAGAGCTGGTGTGGCTGAGGTTCTTCCATCCCATCTGCTGCGTGCCCAGCAGTGCCTCCACAACCAAATAACCTTCTGCCAGGGCAAACTTGGCCGTGGAGAAAACAAAAGCAGCCCTTGTGAGATGTGTGCTGTAAAACCACCAGCCTTGCTCGCTTTGAGAGGTTCCAGGAAGTTTTGCTGTGGTGGGTGTGCAGCACAAGTTAGAGCACATTAAATGGTGTGTGGATGCTGACGCTCAGGAGAAAAGCAGCTCTAAAGCTGAAACCCAGGGGGTGTCTGTGCTCTCCCCTGGGAGCGTTCCCACTGGGATTTAATGTGCTGCCACTCCTGCACGGTGGCTGCACACCATTGCTGGATTTGCCTCAACTTTCCCGAGTGTCCTTATGTTGTTGGTGTGACTTTTGGTCCTGCTCCTGCTGCTGCCTGCAGACCGAGAGCCACGGATTTCCATGGGCAGACCTTACTCTGCAGATCCTGCACCGTGTCGCCCTTAGGTGTCAGTCATTTAATTAACCTTTCAAATTGTCTCTTCAGTCCCAGTTAGAAAGGGCAAAGTCCTATGGCCTGTTTTAATATTTAAAATGAGAAACCGATGTTCATCACTGACGCTTCATTTCCCGTAGAGTGATGTGCCTCAGAGCCCTTTTATCTGCTGGACCTGATGTGCATGATGATGCCTCTGCTACATTAGCACGCACTTTTCAGCAGGACTGTTCCCAGTTTAGGCTGATTAGGTTAAAAGAAGATCATCCAGAATACGATGATGATTCAACATTTATGGTTTTTAGCCATCGCGGGCTAAATATATTCTCAGCAGGATATCTGGGGGTAGGGAGGGACGGCAGAAATGCTCTGCTCTGTTGTATTTCTAATGGGTTTAGTAATGCTCAGTAGAAATGGTGTCTTCAGTTTTCTTGGTGCAGACGTTTGTAACAGAGTACCCTGTGCTATAAAGGCAATTAATTGCCTGATGTGCCTACTGTACATCAAAATCTGCTTTTTAATTATGAGTATGAAGCTGGCTGCACAAAGGATCAATTTTTGATTTCCTAAGATACTTAATGTGTTATGAATAGGAAAATAAGCTGCAGTCAAATTGAGCATTTTTTTCCTATTTTAAAGTAATTGTCAAAGTTATGGAAATATTTATGTAGAAACTAGTGTTTTAGTTGTCTGATTACATTAAAAATTGTAGACCTGTAGAAATTAATGGTAGAGAATGAGGTTTTCCCCCCGCAGGAGATCTTGCAGCTGTAGACACTTTTTCAAATTAATCCAATTGAAAACATGAGACACTGACACATCTCAAAACAGGCATCTAATTTAGGAGTCTGTTGGGGACTGAAGTTCTTTAGATAGTCCAGAAAGTTTCCTGAGGACTCTGACTCATCCCTCAGTCTGCAGTAGTGAAGTGGAAGCTTGGGTTCCTGTCTGTGCCTCTCAACTTCCCACCCCACTGAAAGGTGTGAACATTCTCCTGTGTCTGAGGCCACCTCTTCTGGGAATATAAATTATTAATATTTGGCTGATGGTTGGAGATAAACATCATTCTAGAGCATGGAAGTGAAATCTGAAAAAAATTGGCGTATGACAGTCTTTTATCAAACTGAAGGCTCTGTTATTGTGGGATTTTACATGGAATTTGTAGGTGGTACACTAAGAATTAATTTGCTGTTAGGTTTGAGGATAGAGGATTTAAATCTATCAATAAACATCGATGGGGAAAATGTGATTTTTAAGTGCTTTATGATCTAATTTTGAAGAAGGATGAAATACTTTGCTCTTTCTAGTTTTAGAGTCTCTGTTGATACAAATCTGTGGACAATTTGCCAGCATAGAATTGGAACATGATGGAGTTGGTTTGACCTGGAACAATGTGAGCCAACTGTGGCATAGACTCTGAAAGTACTGAAAAGTGCTCAGCAACACTCATGGCTATCCAGAAAGGAAAATGTATGTGTTTATCCAATTAAAACTCCAGGAATAAATAAGCACTTTAGATTCAATCTAATTATCCAGCTGGAATTTTGCCAGGATTCTAGAATTTGACAGCCCTGGAGTTAGAGGTGACAACAGGGAATTGATGGTGAGAAGTTGAGTTCTGCATCCCTCATGTGGGATGGGCAGTTCTGACAGTGCCCACCACAATGAACTGCTCCTTTATCCCTGCCCTTCATTAGTGTGCCCTGAAAAAGCATGAAACGTAATTAAAATAATCCTGAATTATCATTATTTTAAGTGCTGCTAATGGCACTATTGGAGACAATGAGATGAAATAGTATCTAATTTTTCTCGTTAATACTGTCCTTTTAATTCCTCTTGCATCAAAGGCTGTTTCTGCATAAAATTGCTCTTGAGGAGGATGGGGATGCATTAAGAGGTATCACAGAGTTTTGGATTCTTCATCTTCAGGTCTTTAAGGAGGAAGGATTTTTTTTTTTTCCCTGAGCTTCTCTGTGGGGCAATCTTTGCAATAGAAAGTCCTGTTTTTAAGAAATAATAGCAGGTTATCTATGCTAATAGTACTGTATTTGTAGATGTTTTTTCTCAGGCTGGTTTTTGCAGTTACAGCTGTCTCCCAAAGAGCAGCTGAGTTATAGAGGGAAAACTGGCAAGATTAATTTTTAATGTGATAACTTTGGCTAGGGTTTTATTCCTCAGCAGTAAACACCTATAAACTGAGGGGATGTGTGCCTCAGTAACTAAGTTTCAAAACTTCCTTTTCCCCTTCCTCCCCAAAAAATAGGGAAAATCAGTTTAATTCAAAGGATCAAAGGGATTTTACTTTCTTTTTTGTGCTTTTTTTTCCCCCCTCCTGCTGTTTGGTGTGGCTGACATGCACAAGTGTGTATTTTTTGGGCCCACTTTTGAATTGCAGCATCAACAGCTGCAGGTGGGTCTGTGGGCTGTGGTCACCAAACACAGTTCAGAGCTGTGGCTCCCAAGTGAACTGGCATATCCTTCATAAACATTTTTATTTGACAGCTGATAATGGCTTGAAGTTTCAGATGCACAACCTAATCTGCATTTTGTTGGCTCCCAAGCTGGCTTCTGCCTGCTCCAGCCCTTTGGATCCCTGTGGCTTGGTCAGAAATACAAACATTTAATTGCTTGCCTTGCTCTTCCTGCTGCTGGGTGGGACTGGAGGGACTGGGAGGAACCCTGACTCCATCCCTGTGTATCCAGAGCCTCGTGTTTAAGGTGTTTGCTCCAGGATCTGAGGTGCCAGTGAGGCACTGGTAAAACGAGATGAGGCTGTGCTCACAGTCACTGCTTCAAACACAAAACTGTTCCCGAGGCTGACGTGGCATTAACCCCCCAGAGATGTGAACCAGGCACTGGAGCATCTCCCTGTCTGATACTCTCAAACCCAGGCTTTTGTGCATCTGTGTGTAATGAGCTGCAGTGGTGATGTAGCAGAGACTTCACGATGGTTGTCTAGACAGGACGATGCTTATCCGTAGAGATAAGTTCCTTTTTACCAATTAGGGGGGAAAAAAGGATTTATTTTGCTTAAGCAGTACCTAAGAGTAATAAGAGTAATGCCATTCTCTCGCTTGGGTGCTCAACTGTTAAGGTGATGTTGGGGATAATATTGAGCGAGACCAAAGTAAGTACCAAGGGAGAATTAGCTAATTCAGCTTAATAACTGAGCATTTCCTATTTGGTGGGAGCAGGATTCCACATCTCTTCCAGCAGAAACAACTAAATTAGAATTTTATTAAGAGATTAGTCCATGCCATGACTTATATCCTACAAGATTTTCCATCGTAGCAGAGACTGGTTCTGAGCAGACTCAGTTCTGGAGGCTCTGCCTGGTCTTTCCAGTCTCTCTGTAGTTTCCCTCGATGTTGGGAAATGGGCTGTGGAGTCTCCAGCAGTTGACATAAATACCTGAGTGCATCCATTCTGTCCTGCCTCAGACACAGGCGTTTTGGGATGTGCTGCAAATCATGGCTGTGGCTGAGGGGCAGACACCACGGGGATGGTGTCAGGGATAATTCAAGGTCCTGACAACAGCCTGGAGGGAACCCATTTCTGCAGACCCTGATCGTTTACTCCAAACTGGAGCGTGGTCATTTCTGGACTAAGGGAGTGGCTGCTTTCTCTCCATTTATTATCTCATTTATTAATGAGCTGCTGCAATTCTGCACTGTCCTCCTTCCTATCCATAGGAGAGAGAAACCACTGTGTTCAATGTCAAACATCTGCCCAACAAACCTGTCCTTCACGAAGGGGATCCCTCCTTCAGTTTCCTTCTGAGTGATTAATCCATCCCAGTGCTGCCTGCTTTGGAAGGAGCAAGAAAATGAGCCTTTTTCTTCTCTCAAGAAAAACTGTTAAATGCTTAAATGCAGACTATTTTTTTAATCTTCCTGTGGAATGCCTCAGGGCAAGGTTACAGTAATTGTATGTTATGCTGCCCTGCTATACAGAGGGCCATTGTAATTTGGCTGGGTTTTGTAGCATCTCTCTCAGGAGAATCAGCTGGAGCAGCTCTTGCAGAGTGTCAGTGTGGTTACAAAGGGGTCTGTTCTGTGTGCATGTTCCTCGGGAGGGTGTCTGCCAAGGTGTGGTGGTGAAAACTGCTGTGGGGTTTGTGACTGACATGTTTTTTTCCTCCTTTTTTCATATTTTTTTAATGGGACATTGAAAAAATAATAGATCTTTAAGCAGAAAGGGATTTTTTTTTTTGTAGGCTAGGTAGAACATTGTGGTCTTGTAACTGTGGAGTAGTTTATTTTTCTCTGGAGGAGTACACACTCCTCCAGAGAAAAATGGCACTGATTCCCTGTGAAGCTGCAGTTTTTCACTCAGCCCTCCTACCCACGTTTCCCTTCCTAACAGCTAATTCTGGTCAACCTGACCCATTTCTGACCAGAAGCCTTTATCTGATTCAGGGACAAATTAATCAGGCATTACATATAAAATGTAACACTGTAGTGAAATTCCTCTGAGCTCATTTTTTGTCTTGCACAGAAGACAGGAGTGCACTGCTGCTGGAATGGGGCCCATTTTTAGACTTTACCATGTCTTGGTACAGGTTGTCCTCTGGGGACTGAAGATCTTTCAGGACAGACAAAATTCCCAGGGTGGTTTTTTTTTTCTGTAATGGTTGTTAAGCCTTTACCATTACTGAAGAGGATTTTAAGGAGTTAGAACGAGATTGCTTTAAAATCTATTTGTTTTCCCTCAAGTCACTTCAGGTTCAGAGAATGGGTTGGTTTGTGCTTTGTTTCCTGGCAGGAACATGTTTTCAATACAATCCAGCCCTCTCTGTAGGTCCTCATTGTTTGGATTGTGCTCCAAAACGTTTCAGACATGAGAGCAGTTAATATGGATTGTTCCTCTTGACCCTGAGCACATTTATCCCCAGCAATTCATTTCATTCCAGAGGACGATTCCCTTTTGGCTGAGAACGAGTTGCCTGGAAGCTTTGCTTTCCCCCAGTGCTTTCATGACCTGTTTCAGATGCCAGAACACCTTTGTACCACGTCACACTGTTCTGTCCTTCCTGCCGGTGCTGGGCGCTTTAATGGAAGGACAGCTTGAAAAATGTGGGGTACAACCCAAAATTTTAGATTTTTCTCCAGTCGGTAGGGGTTAGCCTCCTTGTGTTCAGCTCTCCTGACCTATTTTACCCCAGCAGCCAGAAGCAGTCTAACTTTCCTGATGTGCATCACCCAACTTGTTGCAGTTGTTAAAACACAGAGGTGATGCGTTCAAGATGTACCAGCAGCAACATTGCCTAGAAGCTCCCTTTTAGCAAAAAATAAAAAATTCCGTGAACATTGGGGTGCATTAAAAATTTAAAATGCAACTAGTGTTTTCCATATTGCAGGCACATAAAGGTGTAATAGGAGCTTTTGCTTGGGGATTGTGCCTTTGATTCGTGTGTGTGTGTGTGTGTGCCTTGACTCCCAAAGCTTGCCCGTCTCTGCCTGTTAAACTTGGCCGAGCTGCTGCAGAAATCCACCCCACACTGCGATAGCTCCAGCATCTCCAGGGTAATCTGGGATGCTGCATACAAATCCTTGTGCAAGTTTTCAGTCTGACAGGCTCCAGCTAGGCCAGGCATATCTGTGAGGGGTGTTCAGCACCATTTGTAGGGCCACTGGACTGGAAACTCAGCTCAGATGTTTATCGCCCGGGTCCACTGGGTTCCACACAGCTTCTTCCCCGATGGGGTTTTTCTCAATAAAACTTCACGCCCAGCAGCTTCCCTGCTGTCTGAGGATGTGTTTGTTTCTCCGCTTCTGAGCCTGTGGTCAAGCTCTGTTGAAGAAGAAAAAGTTCGAATGTGGACTTGAGTCCTTTTTTTATCAAACTGTAAAAACGCAGAAAAATATTTATGGAGAAGAGAATTTTTCTACAAAACGCAACAGCTTTTCTCACTTGCTTTTGGCTCTGCTGAACTTTCACTGTTAGTTTGCTCTCTTGTCTCACTTCTGACAGGCTGGGTTACCTTAGCAGGGAGCTGAGCCTGTGCTGGCCAGCTTGGCCATCTTTCAGGGAGTGGTTTAATTTATAGAATCTCAGAATCCTGGACTGGTTTGGGTTGGAAGGAACCTTAAAAACACCTGATTCCAACCCACCCCTGCCATTCAGGGAGACCACGTTCACTCTGCCTTTTTTTTTATTTGTAGTTGTTGTAGTTCTGCAGAGTGGTTTGTTCTGGCTCTCCGTGGTGGGCAGGCACAGATGTTGGAGCTGATGCTCTACAGAAGTGCCGGGAGAAAGAGGATCCACAGAAACTGAACCTGCTTGCTCCAAGCCTCATCCAGTCTGGGATGCTGAGGAGAGGGACGAGGCTGGCGTGGCTGCAAGAAGCTGAGGTTGGACAAGACCAAACCAGGCTGGACAAGACCAAACCAGGCTGGACAAGATCAAACCAGGCTGGACAAGATCAAACCAGGCTGGACAAGACCAAACCAGGTTGGACAAGACCAAACCAGGCTGGACAAGACCAAACCAGGCTCCACAGTGAGAGGGGGCTTGGCCTGGTGAGGAGACAGGAGCAGGACAAACCTTTGGGTGCAGAATATGGGAGGAGGGAACAGTCAAAGCCATGCAAAGTGTTAAAATGAATAAAGCAGAGAACCGTTCTCTGGATTTGCAAGTTTGCAGCTGATTCTGGTCTCTAAGTACACGTTTCCCAGCTCTGCAGAGTGTGTGAGGCTGTTCCCGAGGGACCCCACGGCTGCTCCTAATGAATTACAGTCCTGCCAGGCCTCCAAATTTGTTTAATTTGTTTTTCTTTTATAAAGTGAATTTCCTTTGGTTTTGTACAGTGGGTGGAATCAATTTTTTTTTTTCCCAATGTGCAGAGCATTATTTTATAAACTCTCTAAGAGGATTGGAGTATCAAAGCTCTGGATAAGTCTTGCATTTGAATTTTTGTGACTTCTTTGCAAATGGAACATTATTCATTTTCACCTTTACGGGTGCTGCTTTCTGTATGAAATGCAGAATAACCAGCTGCTAAGTGAGTTTCAAATGGAGCTTTTCATTTTCTTCTGAGGAAATAACATGAGCTGTGGTGGTAATAGATCATCTGTATAGAAGGCAAATCTATTTTTTATGAGCGTGGTATTTTGATGGCAAGTGCCAAAATCATATAAAAATAAGAATACATATTGCAGATAATTAGTTCTGAGGGTTTGGGGTTTATTTTATTTTATTGTGCTAAACTCAAACTTTTACCTGGGCAGAGATGAAGAGGTGCTTGCTGTCTATTGTCTACTGGAGTTTCAGCCAAATGGGTACAACCTGAGTGTCAAAGTTCACAAGGTTTAGCAGGATGGTTGACGTGGAAGAGAGAAAATTTGAGCCAGATTTTGGAAGCAAATCTCCCAACTGCAGCTGGCTTCGGTCTCAGGGTGGGCTGTGTCTCATCCCTCGCAGCTGGAATGGGAACAGACCTTTGCAAATCCTCATCCCAGCTGTAAACTTGTCCTGTCACCCCACTCCTGTTCTGCTCTGCTGCAGGACAGAGGGGCTGCAGCAGCAGGAGATCCTGGCAGGGCAGTGGGGATGTCACTGGGCAGAGGAGTCTGTCCGGGCTCTTGTCACTGCCCTCAGTGCAGAGCTGTCATGTTCAGAGAAAAAAAAGGCTGAAACACACTTGTTACAACCACTGCAAAATGTTAAAAGTTGCTTGTATGCAACACAGAGGAAAACACAATCCGGAGGATGCCATTTCACGCATGTGCCCCTCTCTAATTTGTTCATTGTAGTGTGTTTTATTTGCCAAATAATGAAAAATATTATTGCAGAAGGTGAAAATGAAAATTAAATTTCTGGTAGGATATACTGGAGTAATGAAGAAAAAGAGAATGTAAAAAGGATTCTTCCGTGATAATTAAGAATTATAAAGTCATTACTTAAACTTGCTTTCTGAATTACAGAGAGAATTAAACTGCTTGTTTCAGAGCAGAATCCTTGTAGCATTCCTTCATTAAAATTCTACATTGTCGAAACGGATAAAAATGCATATACAATGACTAATTTTGTTCCAACCTTGCCTCTGCTTTGGGCCTTATCTCTCTTCAAAACAAAGCTCACCTTGAAGGGACTGAAGTAATGATATATATTTGCTGAGCTGGAAAAAGAAAGAAAGAAAGAAGCATCTACTTTTTGCAATCTGTGTTCTTTCCCCTCCAGATACTGAGGAGGAAAAGACCTGTGGGGTACTAAAGCTCTCATGTACCATAAAGTGGTATTATAATGAAAAGTATTACTTTTTATGGCATCCCTACAGTATTAAGGAAAGGCATTTCTCTATAAATGTTAATCTTTAATCTTTATAAATTGCACTCTGTAAGACTAGAAGGTCTGTAAAGCATTTGTCCCGAAGGCTTAGAAGGATCAAAATAGCATTGCAGACTTTCTACTTTTTCTTTTCTCCTTTTTTTTCCCTAAAACTTAGAACTATTACCTTGTTTGGAGGAGTTTTGGAGGGTGAGAGGGATGTAAACCATTAGACTTTCCTTCCAGGTAGCCCTTAAGCTGATGTTCAACTTTCTTTACCTACACAAGTCCAGTTGAGTCACTGGGCCTTAAATCTGCACTAAAATCCTGTCTGGAATGGGAGGATTAAGGACTGGAATCCCCAAACACTGAGCTCCTCTCCCAGATTTCTGCCAGCTCCCATCACCAGACACTTTGGGGGTGTGGAATGTCCTCTGTAACTGCAGTTACAGGGAAGCTTTTTACAGGCAAGAGTGGAAATTACCAGATTTGACAGATAATTACACCTGGTTTATGTATTTCCTGCCTCCAAGTTTCTTCCCCGTTCTTCTCCCCAGTGGGTTTTTTGTTCTGTTTTATGCTCTGCCTTTGCTTACTCAGCCTTTGCTCCAGGTGTTGTTTCTGAGGGTGCTGATCTTCATGGCTGAGATGAGGTTTCCAGAGGTGGAGCTGGTGTTTGAAATTGATTGGATTGGGTTGCACCCTGAATTTGAACCTTAAGTATTTAAGTTTTACTTTGATATCAGCCTGCCTCGTGTGTATGGATTTGTACAAGTCTGGGCTTGGGGCTCGTTTTACCAGTGGTGAGCAAGGGGTTGATTAAACCTAAATTGAGAGTATTAACAAATCCCTGCTGAAAGTTGTGATAAGCATCAGCAATTTCCAGTTTTGTTGAACTTTTTAAAATTGGTTAGCCATTCTGAAAAAATACGCATTAATGGTGTATTAATACTTGATATCTGTTTATCAATGAAACCTTGCTATAATAAAGTATTTATGAGATGTAATTTTAATCTATAATGAAAGTTTGTCCAGTGGACTCTCATAATTTAAAAAGCAAAACTTTCCTAGAAGTTTTAGCTCTGCCTATTGTGTCCTTTAATACTTCTTTTTTGTTGTTTTTCTCTAGGTAAGTGTCTCCATTCTGAAACTGCAGGAAAGTTCTCTGAATTCAGAAAAGTTGGATGCCTGCTGAACAAGTAAAGTTCCTATGCTCCTTTTTTGGTAAAGTCTGTCACAGATTTTCAGTCCTTTCTGAGTTTTTAAGGACATTTTTACCTCTGAATGTTGTCATGTTTAATGAGTGTTGCAGGTTCTTGAAGAGGAAGTAGATTTGTGTGCAAAACATTTTTAATGCAGATTCAAGTTTGAGGCTGACTATGGGTAAAGACTGAATAGAGTAAAATCAAGAATATCACCTTTTAATGTTTTTTTTTTTCTCTGTTGTTGGCTAAAGTCACATTAATTTAAATTGCCTGTGAGTGTGCAGACAGGCTGAAGCAGTCTGGTGCTTATTCATCTCAACCCATCTTGATGGTGCTACAGAAATATTATTGTGTAATATCTATGGTTTTAGCCTTTATAGTAAAAACCATGGAGAGAGGATTAAGGCCTATCATATGATTTTTGTTGGACACCGTTTGGTTTGCAAAGAACTTTATTTTGGTTTTGGTAGTGGCAGAGATTGGTTCCCCTGGAATTCAACCCTCCCCAAAAGCATCAAGCCAACAGTGTCTGGGTTAGTGAGTGAAGAGAAGTATCCTGGTGCAATGCTATTAGATTTTTCTTTTATTTTTTTTTAAGTGGGAATTGCTCCAAATCTGGGAATTCAGTGAAGGTTTTTACTGCATCCAGGTCTCAAAAGCCTTAAAAAGCTGTTGCTCTGGTTTCACTCGTGAACCCAGATCTCTGAGGTTTCAGAGCAAGTCCAGTTGCACTGTGGTTTTTTCTGACTTAATCTGAGGGGCTGAACTACATCTTGTTTCAAGATTGAAATAATGATGTGTGTGAGAAGAAAAAAGAGGGTTTTTTTCTGGTTTTTTTACAGAAGGTTAAGAGGTAAACGCACTGCTCGATTCAGATGTAAATTGTAATTGTGGCTTTACGGTGTCTGTATTAGAATATTGACCTGAATTGATACTACTAATATAATTACATTGATTCTTTCCTGATGGCTATAAACAGTGACATTTCCCTTGATCTCTGAACAGAGTTAGTTATAAAACACATGCTCCACTTTTGTATTCACACATTGCATTCTCATCACTTTTGTCTCTTGCTCCCCAAGGGCTTGATTTAGAAGAAGTGTCTGATTTAATGGAAAAAATGATGAAACAACACAGCAGTTCGGAGCATTTCTTATATAGAAAAAGGTGTTTCTTTTTGATTACGTTCCTCAGACTTCATTGCTTATATTTGAATATTTTGCTTAAGAAAAATACGATGCCAGGCTATTTTCACTTTTTAAATTATTTTAAACCGTGTATCTGCCTTCATTGATCTCAGAAATGACTATTACTGAAGTAAGAGCTATTGCTCTGATCTGATGTAACAAATCGTGCTCCAAACTTCCCATCAGGTTACCAGACTGGAGAGAGCTCTTATTTGAAAGGACAGGAATGAGACACAGAACCTCGGACGCTGCACTTTTTACTAGTGGCAAATACAGATGTCATAAAAATAAGGACTAAACATTAGGAAAATGGGATTGGTATTACTGCTTCTCATGCAGCCCGGTGGCTTCATTTCACAAATCATGCAGAGAACCCTCCAACTTCTGCCTTATTTTCTTTCAAGTAGATATCAAGAAAAAATGCTTGTGGATAAGCATTTTAAAAATGGATCTTTCATTCAAAAATACTGTTCTTTTAAAGTGACTTCTTTTGGCTTTCCTCGTTCTGTGTTGCTGAGTTGTGCTTGTATCTCTGGAAACAGTTCCTGAGTTCTCTCTTAGCATTCTCAGAATCATCATCCTGAGGATATTGTGAAATGAGACCAAGTAATTGTAACTGAGATTGCTAAATGTGCTGTCAGTGCTAAGATTATAAGTGTGATTGTTCTGGCAGTCTGCTGTGATCAAGCCACCATGTTGTTTATCCTTATTTAGAGGGGAGTTTTTCTGGAATGTTATTTTAGTAGGCTACAAAAGGAATGATTATAATGTCTTGTTTAAGGAGACAAATGCTTCTGACTGCTTAAACACAGAACAGTTTTGTTCATCACTCCTGATGCAGCAAATCAAGAGAGTTTTCAGTCTGAAAAAGAAAAATACCTACACTGGCATCATATTAAAACATTTTTAACAATTTACCCTTTGCAAGAGCTGCCTGTTTGACTCACAGGAAGCTGAGCCAGTGAAGCTGGTGTTTGTGTCAGGTGTGTGTGTGTGATCCAGTTTATACATAAAGAAGTATAAAATAATGAAAGGTGTTTTTCTTCTCTGCAAAATCTGGAATAAGATTTTCCAGTGTCTCTCATTAGGAGATAACAGAGTAAAGCAGAGCTCTCTTGATTATAATAACCATCTTTCAGATAATGCAGCAGCACATCAGCACTTTACACTGGGTTTGTAATTAGATTTGTTTTATTTTCAGTTCCTAGCAGAAGCCAAATGAAAGAGGCTGTTGCTTCTGACCACAGCAAAGAAATTCCACCCAATCTTTGCTGCTTTTAGAAAGTGTCAGATAGTTTTGGGCAGATGGTGTTGGTAAGGGACTGGGTCAGGGAGACGGGAGCCTGGGAAGATGGGGAGCCCTTCTGGGCAGGTTTTGGGAAGCTGGGTGGCACACTGGGCAGGAGTTTGCTGTTCTTTCCTGTTCCTGTGCATTATTCCAGAGCAGCACCTCGTTCTGCCTGGGCACAGACACTCTCTGAAGTCTCTCACCGCTGTTCATCCAGGGCACAGGTCCTGCTTTTATCCCCCTGGCTGTTCTCTAAGTGCTTGAGCAGCACTTCAGGAATTCTGAGAGTACTTGCAGAGCTGCTCAAAGCAGTGCTTGCCCCTCCTTTGGACATTTGGGAACGTCCCCCCTCCCTGGGCCTCGCCCCGGCTGTGTCTGTGCGGGTCCCTCCTGTGACGGTGCCCGTGGGCAGAGGCACTGCCAGGGCTGCAGTTCAGCTGCTTCCACCCTCTCACCCCTCCCTGCGAATGCTGGGGGCTTCTCTCCAGACAAACCCACACACTGCATGTCCCAGCCCCCAGAAACTGTGCTGAGTCTCCTCAGACTCGAGTGGCCTGTTTTTGCAGCTCCTGAGATGCCCTGCTGAAGCGTCACACGGGGAGCGTGAGGTTAGGTGGCAGCTGGTGTGGCACAGAAGGTCTTGTCACTACATTTCTGCTTTAAGTGCAGCATAAATCAGCCACAACTAAAGCTCTGCAGCGCTGGCTGAACCTCAGAAGACGCAGGAAGTGTGGTGAAATTTGTTTGGTCCCTCACCTTGAGAGAAAAACACATGTCTAGATGGGAGCAGTGCGTGTTGATTTGTATCAGTTTGGGCAGAGGGGTTGGGGTGGACAGGCTGCCGTGCTTAATTAAACACATTACTTTTGTCCTCAGAGACTTCCCAGACACCACCTTGCCTTGGCCTTGACCCTGCATTTGTCCTGGTTTTGCTCTTTTAAAGCACCAGCTGTGGGAATTGCCACCAAGGAAGTGAAAGCTCTTGGAGAGTAAAGAGTACATATGTACTCAGTTCTAATACCAAATTGGGTGAGAAGAAGTCAGCATGTTTCAGTATAATGCCCTTAAATCGGGGCAAAATGCACAGTCTCAGTTTCAGATAGAGCTCTGGCTGGGTCACAGCAGCATTTTCTGCACTGCCACTTAAAATACCTGGGGCAGTTATCACTGGGGGTTTATATTGCCTATGATATTACTTAACTGTGATTAGCTCAGTGATATATTCCATATATATATAACCTCTGGGCTATTTCTTTGAACTGTATTTCTGTTTTAAAAGCATTTTACTATGACCATACTAAGAGGAAAATGACCAAGTTCAGAAGTCATTGCTGCTGAGTCTCTTTAATGGCACATATAACACTGTGCTGCCACCGTTTGCAAAATGTGCTTTAAACATGCACCTCTCCCTAATTGAATAGACACTGTTGTTTTTCATGTCGTGTAAAAATATTGCCCTTACACTTACGTCAATTCAAAGGGGCTCTTGTATAGGTGGTTATTTGAATTAGCTGATCAGAAAGCACCAGGAGCGTGCCTGGATGTTTAAAGTGTTGCATCTGTATAAATCATGTGTCAAATACACTTTCCAGTGGCAACAGTGTAGCTGAGGGTAGCAATCGATTTATCTGGTGGAAATATTCAGCCCTTTCAGCATTCCCTGAGTATGTTTCTCTGCAAGTTGTTACACACAAAAATACCTGCAATAAAGGATATTAGAAAGGCTGCTAAACAGACCACACAAAGCTTAAGAAATCCTTAAATTGAGATTGTCTGTGCAGCCTTTATTTGCATCTTATGTGCATCTGCATTACAACGAAGCCTTTATATGGTCTCATGCTATTTCTGCATAGGACCCTGGCCTCATTCAGTGCACAGAAAGTAGGATGCTCAGTTAATGAGGGGCTATTCAATATTTTGTTTTCCTTTCATTAATCAATGTGTCCCCTATGCCTTATTTCTGCTTGTAATTCAAACCATGTTCTGGAGACAGAATTATTAATTTCCTTTTGGGCTCCTCTGTAGTGCTCATCATTTTACTATTTGACTGGATCATAAGCACCTGGGAGTTTCTTTTTTTTGAATTAAAACTCCTTGTGAGGTACGGGAGTTCCAGTTTTCCCCCACCTTGTAGGATTGAATAGACCAACAAGAGATTAAGGTCAAAACTACCCATAAATTTCAGGTGTCCAATCTGAGATGCCTTGGACCTGTTTTTTTCAGCTTACTTAGCAATGTACAGCACTTTACACAACCAGATTGAGCTCCCACTGAGTCCATTTGCAGCTGTGAATATTTAGCCCCTGCACTTAAGATAATGAAATCAGAGACAGGAGTGGAAAGATTGCCTTCCTCTGTCTAGGCTATCTCTGGTGAAGGTGAGGAAGGACTCCATTCTTAATTAGGTATGTCCTGGAGACCATTTGATTGGACTCTGTGATCTGTAACCACCAACTCCCTGCCTGTTCCATCCTTTCCACCTCTGTGAGCATCCTTGGCTTCTCCAGCCCTTCCTGGCAGTCGTGTCCTCCTCACCTCTAACCCCCCTCAGCCATTCTAGCCCTGAATTCTTGCCTTGCCCTGACCCATTCCTCCTCTCATGTCCACGATCTGTGTTTTCCCCCAGAGCTGGGACCCGTTCTGTGTGAAATACTGGACAGTGAAATACAGATCAGCGTTTTGCTGGTGTGGGATCCAGCACCCCAGTTTTCGGAGGACTGGAGGAAAGGCACCTCTGGTGTTCAAAGCCCCCTCTGGTAAATCCCCAGCCGTTGCCCAAAACTGTGCAGATGCCACATCTTTTCAAATGAAAGGTTGCCAGATTGTTTTAATGCCTACATATGTTTTACTCACCCTGATCTTGAACCCAGCTGACCTCCTTCAGCTGGAGCTTTCAACCTGGGGCAGGCCCTTGGAAAGACACATCTTGGCCAGCCAGACCCTGCTTTGGTTAAAAACTGCTGAGAAATTGGATTTTACAAAGAAACATTTAATTCTAGTCAAGTTGAAACACATCTGAAAGGTACCACATGCATGAGACATGAAGTAAAGCTTTGCATGATAAGAACATTTCTTTTAATTATTTATATTGCACCAATAAAAGGTGCTCTGATAACCTGACGTTAAGGGTGACAGCAGATAGTACACATTAATTTGTATGAAAATGAAATATGATCGTTGCCTTTTCTCTCTTGTGTCTGTGGAACAGGCTGTGATGTTTGCTGTCAGAATGACAATATTGGTTGTGTTTCTCAAGGATTCTGGCTGATGAAGAGTTGTGTCTCCACCTCGAAACACAGCCCGGCATAAAATGCCAGTTTCCATTTCCCTCCCTAATGGAAAACATTCCTGTTTTCTCAGTCCTGTCTTGGTTTTATTAAGAAAGACAGTCACACCTGTAGTAGATTAGAATTGATCATACATGATTTCTGCTCCGCTGTGAACCCTTGTGGCATCATTATTTCATGAACTGCCACGTTCTCTGAGATGCATTATTACTACTTTTTAAAGCACACCTGTAACATCCATTTATCTTTTGTATCTGACAATGCAACATTACTAAGGATGTGAAAGGTAAACGAGGCAGCAACCATTGTGAAAAGGTAATTTTGTTAATTGGTGATTGCTACAGTGAGAATGGTGCTCTTTGTTTTGCCCCAGCAAAGCTGTACGTTTTTATCCTGAAGATTGATTGAAACAGAATGGATTGTTGAAGTTTGGGGCTGGAATTCTTTTTGATCACCGACTAAATATATATAAATATCCTAATATATACATACTATATACTAATATAAATGTATGTGTAGTAGTGTATATATAAAAATGGCATTTTAAATAAGAAAAAACCCCCACAAGGCCCTTTCACTGAGTGTCTGTGGTGTTCTACATCTTAAGACTCATCTCTCTGCATGGTGAACGGAAGGGTTTTTCCCCTCTTCACTGAGTTCTAGAGAAGGGCTCTTGAAGCTGTTTCATAAATGAGAGATAAAATGAGGACATGCAGTATTTCCATGTTCTCAGAATATCTTCTGTGACTGTGGCTATTCCATGCTACTTGGGGACCTGTTCCAGTTTTAACAGTTTCCACAAGTACAACGGGCAGAAGGTATTAAAAAGAATTACAGACTTTTGCAAAGATTGACAAAATAAAGCTGATGGGATTTTCTCTTTCCTTGAAGACTTGGTTGGGTAATAATACCTCTGTGTGGTGTTCAGAGGTAACATTAATTTTAATCAAGTAGGGATAAGTAAACTTTTCCCTTTCTGTCTGTGAAACCAGCAGAGCTGAGAAGTGGCAGAAAGACATTTCTCTGGTGTTCAGGGAAGAGGCCTTGGGATTGAGAGTAAGAAGTTGTGGGAACAGAGGGATGGATGGAAACCTGCTCTGGTGGTGTTTCCAGGAAAGGAGGAAAAGAGGCAGGGAACCTCATAGGTGCAGAACCCCAGGTCTCTGTTCATGTGCTGCCTGACCTGCAGGGTCGTGCTGGACTCTGGGGGGGGCTGCGTGCTGAGAAAACCGCATTTCTCAATATTTGTGTTCAGTAAGGCTTTGTTGGGTTTCTGGTGTGTAAATCAAGAGGAGACAGGCTGGTTGTTACTGTAAAAATGCTGTATTTCCTTCTCATAGAGTGAGCTGGGACTAGAAGGTCTGAAGAAGAAAAGAATCCCACTTTCAATGCCATGATGGTCCATTATCATCATTGCTCCTCCTCAAATACCAAATGCACCGGTACAGCAGCAGCAACTGAGCATTCAATTCATCTAAGCTGAGAGAGTGTATTAAATCTAGAGTTAACTTTCAAATATTGCCCTTTAAATTATTACTAGCAGATGAATGCATTCATAAATATTTTAAAAATACAAAAAACACCCAGCAAAAGATGCTGGAGGATGGCAGTCTCCCAGCGAAGCATCAAGTTATATGCAAAACTTCACTTAAAGGTCTGATTGTGCAAGGATGCCAGAGCGCTGTGAATGTTTTTTATTAGCCCTCTGAAGTGGGTGAATTCACCCATGGTGATGAATTTCTATTTGAAATGAAATTCAAGCAACTTCTGAATAGCAGCCTCTATACTTCATCTCCCCTGTACTCACTGGGTTAATTGAGGTGGATCTCACCTGGAAAAAGAAGTCTTCAGAAGGCTCCCCGTGCCAGTGTTCTTAATAGTATTCACAAAGACAGAATCTATCACCTAAGGACATTGATACTACAATAAATTGGAAGGAACTATTTCCACATCTCTCATGTATATTGTATATAATGAGTCTCTGGGATGTCTCCGTGCTGCTGATAAGCAGCCTGCAGCAAAGTAGATACAGCTCGTTTTATCTTGATTTCAGACTGCAGCACTTGACTTCTGGGACTTGGGAACTTAGCAGCAAACCAAATAATGCCCTTCACAGCACTGACTTTCCTGGGCTTCATCCTCAGTCCAAAGTTGGATGATCCCAGGCTGTTTCCATGCTCAGAGCTTTGCAAGGACACTTGTCACTGGTGGCGAAGACTTTTACGGAGCTGAATAAGTTCCTTGGACTTCAGCTGAAAAGTCCAGCTTTAAAAGAAAAGTCCACCTGCCTCACTGCAGGTTCTGCTCTGAAATTATTCTGACCATTCCCCACTGGGCTTCAAGTGACCTTTTTTTCCTCTCATTTTCTCCATGTCTTTCCTAAAGCCTTCCATCATGCTGCTGTGGCCACTTGGGCCGTGTCTGTGTTCATGCAGGCTCCCTTGGTGGGATTGGTTTTGGTGCTCTGGATGTCAGGGTTAAGACTGTAAAAATTAGGTTGAGTGAGTCCAATTGACGGAGCTTTATCCAAGCAGTCCAGGTCCAATTGCTGCAATAGGCTTCATTTGGAGCAGAGCAGAGAGGAATGAGAGGTTTAACAACAGGGTTCACCAAAATGTACATTTCTCTGCTGTATTACTTGCATTATGACCCAGTTCTGCTATTGTGAGCCTTATAAAAGATAAAATAGGTCATCAGATGGAGATAAATCAATGAAAGTAAAATTGAATGTGTTCATAATCATTTTAAGATTTTTATATGGGCAAAAGATTAATTAAATAGACAAAAGTAATTTTCAAAGAGCCTTTTTAATACTAAGTCTCACATAAAAGGGCGAGTGGAGAAATATACTGCAAAGCTGTAAGTGTGCCTTAAAAGTGCTTGTTTGTAGTTGCTCACTTGAACAGGAGGACAATTACAAAAGGTCAGGGGACTGCTGGGATCTGTGTTCATGGCTTTGCTCTCAGTTTGGCCCCAAAATATGAGACTTCTCCTTGCCCCTGCTTAACCCTCGTGGGCAGGAGAGCTCCTTGTCCTTGCAGCTGCTTGGGGCTTGTGTGCTCGGTGTCCCAGCAGTGCTGGGCTGACTGGGAGGGCAGGTTCAGCCCGAGGGAGGAGAATACTGCAGGGCAAAAACGTGTTGGTGGTGCTTCTCAGAACTTCACCCTGTGCATCCTCCTCCTCCTCCTCAGGACAGTTTTCCACGTGCTGTTCACAAAGTCATGTGAGCGTTTGCTTGTTAAAGTACCCCGTGTGCCAAAGGAGTGTTCATCCTCAGCTTGTCTTCTTGGACATCCTGCCCTGGAACCAAACAGCCCCACTGCTGTGCTGAAAGGTAAACAGACACTCAATCTCCAACAATTCTCCGTGATGTGATGATACAAAATAGGAAATGCTGTGTGCATAACTACAAACATGAAATTGAGGATTTTCCGATTGCTTAAAATCAGTGCTTCTTTCTGGCGGGAGGAAAGCCAAGGTGAGTGGTGTTAAGAAACTGCTTTACAAGTGTTGATTTAAAATTTAAATTAATTCACCTTGGCCACGATTGCATCACTTTGCTTTTTCCTTTCTGCACGCATTTGGGCAGTCAGCTTTCACTGCTGCAATTCAAAGCCAGGCGGAATTTGTCACAGTGTGAAATCAACTGCATAGGCTGTGGAAGAAGAGAGAAAGCATAACTAATTGAATTTAGACGTTTCTCAAAATCGAGGCGGGGGTGGGAAGTGGTTCTTTCCTTGATGCTCAGGCCCCACTCTTGTAGTAAACACCCAGGGAAGTCAGTGGGCGCTGGTGCAGGCACTCGCTGTGGGAGCTGCTGTCACAGCACGTTTGATGGTGGTTGCTAAAAATCCAGCAACTCCCATGCTCGGCAGCGTTGGTTCCCAGCACTCTGTAGGTTTTCCTGAATCCCAGATCTGCAGCCTGTGGTTGGTTGTCTCCATCTTAGCCCTGGAGACTGCGCTTGTGTCGTGGTACAGAGTGAAAAATCTCATTTCCAGGGAGTGGGGAGAACTGTTTCCTGCATAGCATGGACACAAATGTGATGTGTTCAGTTGTGTGTGTAAATAAGGTTGAAGTAATAATGACTTTCCAGGAATAATAAGCTAAACACCCTTCACCTCAAGCAGCCACGTTTATAGTGCCTGCTGTTGTTGTTGGACATGAAGCTGTTTGTCCCCAGTCAGCATTTACATAATATGGGATCTTACTGTTTTCTACGTCTTTGTGACTTCTGCTAATAAAAGAATTCTGACATGGTGCTGGCTATGATGGAAGATGTCAAACTGTTCATGCTGTCTAAACAAAAGGCCCCTTACGTGGCGTTGTGTTTTCATTACAGACACTTTATTACACCCAGCTTCAGCTGCAGCAGTGTGGCGCTTTGCAAACCCAAAGTTTTTCCATTAAGCAGAAGCTGTAGGTCTGGAATCCAGTCAGAAATACTCCTGAAAAGCAGTTCCTGGCTTTGGGAACTGGTTTTGGTGTCAGCCCTCTTCCCCTTCCCCACAGCTACATGCAAGGACGTGGAGAAGCACAGAAAAGAGTATTTACTTTTCTGAGGAAGGTTGAAAAGTGAGCTCAGGCAGAAGGAAAGGATGTACTTTATAGTCACAAGATGTTGTTAGGGAGAGTGCTGCTCTGTCACCTGCTGTTGCAGTCACAAAAGTTTAATTTGATCTTTTTTAATATCATACCCAGGTGTGTCTGCCTTGCAATGAAGTGGTTAGCATAAATCTGCCATGTGCATTGGTATTTCATTTTTATTGGCTTTTATTTAACTTGGTAAAAGGTAATCTGCTTTTATTAATTGACTCACTCTCCCTCCTCCTTCTGGCAGGGGCAAAGCTTCCCTTGGAAATTGTATTTGAGGGGGGAAAAAAAAAATCTGACAAACAAAAACCCAAAACACTGCTATGACTGAGAGCCAGGAGCTTTCTGTGTGTTCCACCCTTGTCCCTGCTGCTGCCTGTAGCAGCTTTTGTGGGTGCTCTGGGCTGCTCCTGTCTCTCCAGGTGGCAAACAGGCATCCCCACCCTGCCAGGGCTGGCCTTTGGGCTTCTTTCGAGGTGACTCTTGCAGAGCCACCAGCTGGAAGGACACTCCTGCCATCCCCCAGAGCCCATCAGAGCTCCACCAGGTTGGGATGGAGGTGCCTCTGAGCCTGTTGGTTGTGTCTGGCTGTTGCCCTGAGCCTTGCTAAATACGCTGCACAGGGTCTGATGCCTGTTCCAGGTAGCTGGTGATAAATTTAAGAAGAAATGTCTTTCAGAGGGAACTAGCTTTTGGCTGATAATCTTCAGGTTTGTCCAGTGCCTGAGCTGAGCTATTATGAACCCTTCAGGAGTGACTGCTACAGCTGATTGATTTTTTTCAGGGCAGAGGAGACTTCTGAAAGGGAGCGAGGAAGATTTGAATTCCAGCAGTGGTTTATTGCCTTGTGCAGCGGGAAGTAAATATTGATACAGAATGCTTATTTACTGAGCAGGGTTAGTGTCAGCAAAATTAAGGTGTGTACTTTGCTCTTCATTGTACAGAAGAAATAAAGAAATTGATAGAGTTCAGAGTGATGGATGTGGCAGCCTAATTCAGCCCTTCCTGGGTTTCTTTTCTTCTCCTCTCTTGAGAGGTGTGACTGGGCAGGGATAGGAGGAGATCTCCCTAAAATCTGCTGATTTTTTTTTCTTGTGTGCCAAATGCCAAGTAACATCAAGTTGATTCTGTTTCTAGAATGTGCAGCCTAAAGGGATGTGGATATAAGAATCCTTCTCCATTCCTCCTTCCCCTGCCAGGAGCTTGGGTGGCATCACTGCTCCAGGGGGCTTCTCAGGGGTGAAAAACTGGGAAGGATCCGAGTTCATCAAAAGTGGTGCCCTTGGTTAGCGAAGTCCCCTGACCTGCCTGAAAGGCTGCCCTGCCTTGGATTTGGTACTGGTGTGGCCTTTTTAGCCCAGTCTGGGTGACAGGGAGGGAAATGGGGCAGAGCTGGAGCAGAGCCCTGAACCCTCCTGCTCCCAGCACTGTGCCTGTGGTACCGAGAACACATCCCTGCAGGCAGTGGGGTCTGCACACATCCCACGGCCCCAGAAACCATCCCACGGCCCCAGAACCCATCCCACGGCCCCAGAAACCACTCCACAGCCCCAGAAACC
>VZRO01000203.1:334331-397742 GCA_013397915.1 Daphoenositta chrysoptera | reverse complement strand
TATCGGCAGGACTGTGCTACGAGGGGAGCTTCAGCAGCATTGCAGTGCAGGCACTTCCACCGGGAATTAGCACAGTCATAAATGTAGGAGAGCTTAAAAAAGGAGTAGCAGGGGAAAAGTATTGTATATCTGTTAATTATAAACCATAGATTGCGCTCGCAGCAGCGGTGTCGGGAATGAATAGCTTATATTGTCCTATTTCCAGCAGCACTTTAGACTATGGAAACTGCTTTTATTTTAAATGGTTATTTTATTTTCAGCACTGCTCCGCTCAGTTTGATCAGGCAAGGTTCACCAGCTAGTAATCATGTATAAAACAAAGCTTCTGACTCAGTGCTGGTGGTAGTAACCGTGGTGGTTTTATGATGATAGCCGGTAATTAAGGTCAGGGTTTCATTGTGCTGAGCGCAGTGAAAACACATGCAAACAGACTGATAACCTCAAATTGCTTACACTGTGAAGAGCTGAATGGTGCAATTGTCCTTTTAAAAAAGACAATCCGTGTTGCTCCCATTCTGACTTCCTCCCTGTACCAACAAGAATCTCAGTGAGAAGAATTCAGGACCAGTGGATGGGGTGGGAAGAAGACCGGTGAAGGTGATACTTGCACTAAAAAGGTTTTAATTATGCTAAAAAAACACACCACTCTCCCCCCGCCAAAAAAAAATTCTGCCTGCAGTCAGAATTTCAAAGGCACTTCTAACAACTCAGCCTCCAAAATTGGGCTGGCAATTAATTGTATTTGTACATTTTGAGGCTTAAAGGCTGATATTAAGCATCTGCTCCATTACTGTTTAGCTACCCAAACAGCTTCATTGTAGAGCTGAACACTTTATTAGTGTTTGCTCGGAGTACGTGCAGAGGAGGTTAGATAGCCTAGAAATTTTGAATGCTAATTTGTCATCACAGATTGTTTATCTACTTTTTAAATTCATGTTAGAAGAGCATTTTATGGAGGCATAAAAGGAGATATTTATCACACATGCCCCTTCTTGGCCGTAGCCCATAATCACTCTAGTAGAGTTGAATATCAAGAGCTGGTTAATTCACAAATTGAGATATTGACAGAATTCTGTACAACTTTTTTTTTTTAAATTTCAGTTACATCTTTAATATGATTTTAAATAGCGCTGTCTTTCAAAATTTCCTAAGAATAATTCCCTACCAAATTGTACGACTCCACTAAGAGGACTACTTTTCTGCAAAATGGAAATTACTTACATGCTTATTGCAGTGACTAACTGCAAAATTATCAAATGATGTGTTTTAATCCAATTACATTCTTACTGGAGTGAAACTTGCCTAACACTTCCCATGTATACAGCCAGGGCTTTGGATTCTGGCTTGAATTCTGTGTTAGGAGCTCAACAGCATTTAAAGGCTTGTCAAGTTATCTCTTAATGCTTTTTTAAGGTCTTGAAAGCTCTAAGAAAAAAAAAAATACTCTGATGAATTTCATATTACACTAAAGGGAATTATTAGTGATACCAAAGTGTTACAAAATTATTCTAATATTCTTAACTTTTCCAGCATCTATGTGAAAATACTCATGAGGAAGGTGTGGACAGGGAGAAAAAATTCATAGTAGTGGCAAGATTTCATATCCTTAAATAAAGTTTTAGAGTAGAGGAAAAATAAGGGTGAAACACTGATTTTGCAGTCTTGTTTAGAGATGTGCAGCTGTCCAGGGTGTATGGTCATTAAAAATTGTGGGATGCTCTGTGAGGGCTTCTGGTTACAAATCTGTGTGGTCAAAAACCCTCTTCAGAAATGTAGAATCTTATTATGTCACATGATTTTTTAAATAGCTTGGTGTATGCATGTGCTTTGCCCTTATTTTCAGGACTTTTACGGGTTCAAGGTTTAAAGGCTATTTTAAAGATTCTTGATACTGTCCACTGGTAACTTCGGCAAATTCAAATAAATCATTCATGTGAGTATTTTGTGCCACGTGTGCCAGGTTGTTTTTTGGAAAGCTTCAGTAACAGTTGTCCAACCATACTCAACAATGTGCTTTGCTGAAAAAACATCCTGTTTTTCCAAGCTTGTGTCGTGAATTTGCAGTTTTTAAGGTCTCGTGTAACCCTGCTTTGGTGCAGGAACTTGAGATTTGGCACAAGGTTGGAGAAGGCAAAGGGTCAACTCTTTCTCACAGAAGCTGCAACCAAATTGTCTTAGTCTTTGAAAGAAAAGTGTGTTAGCATCATCAGTAGAGGTGGGTTAAGCCATGGATTTGGTTGTGAACACAAATTCAGGACAGATCTTGCTTTGCTTGGATTTTGCTGTCACTTCCTTGGTGCCCATGCAGGGCCTCGTGTAACCATGGTAAGGAAAAGTAACCCAGCAGAAATCCCCAAACCCACCTGCCAAACCCATCTCTGCCCAGTTCAGGCACAGGGATGTTGTGCAGGGTGGTGCAGAGGCTTTGCAGGAGCACATTTAGATGTCAGGCACTCTTCCCTCACCCACCAGCACAGTCACCCCCTTGCAGAAGGCCCCCAGATTTGTCAGGCACGATTTTCCCTTCATGAAGCCCCACTGGCTGTCATCAATCACCTCTGTATTTTCCGTGTGCCTTAGCACAGTTTCCAGTATCTGAGAGAATTATAATGAAGAAGAGCTAATTATGAAACAGGTAATAAAATAGCTTATTCAGGTGATGCTGTTTTATTACCATCTCATTATGATTAAATAATTCCTATTAAGTTCTGGATCAAAGAGAAATTTCTCACAGGAGAGTTTACAGAGTAGTTTAATGGAGTCTATTTATTGTGTAATCCCAGGGTGAGTATTGGCTTTTATACTGTCATATTAACTTATTGTGACAATTCTATGCAGCGCTCCCCTACGAACACTGGAGAGTGTAAGGGTGAGCTTTTTTCCTTTCCATTTTTTTACAATACTGCTGTCCAACAGGCTGCAGAATGGTTACTTTGCCGGAATATTTTGATCCTGAGCTTCTCTGGCTTTAAACAACCAGAACTGACAATAGGCTGTCTTAAGGCTCAGATTAAAGAAAAATATCTGGGCAGCTTTCCGTGTTGTTTGTGCTGATATTTGGAAGGATAGAGGCATGGGTTCTGCCTATCAAGGAGACAGAGAGCATTTGACTTTAAAACTGAATAAAATCCCTGAAGAATTCTGCATTCACTCACTTCCTATGCATGATGAGCTTTTGGCACTTTCTTTTTCGTTTTGTTTGGAGGGTTGGTGTTGTGTTGGGGTTTGTTGTGGGGCTTTAAGCTGGTGAGGTTTTAAGCTTGTGAAAGCTTCTTTCAGGCTGCAGTGTCAGTTTGCTGTTTGACACGTTTGGGCAGCGTGGCTGTCTCTGGCAGTCGGAGGTGGCACAGCCTGGCAGGGCTGGACAGGAGATGCGGTGGTGAGAAAATGCCATAAGCAAAAGTAACGAGTTAGAATGTTAAAAAGAGAGCTCGGGGCAAAGGCACAGCCCAGATAAGCAGGAATAGGAGCTCGCCCAGGTGTGTTTGCACCCTGACGTGCCACATTCCAGTGATCTGCTGCCCCTGCCAGGAGCATTGTTTACCTGGCAGCTCAGTCACTTAGGGTGAGGAGTGTCACATGCAGTGCCGGTGTCATCGTGGGGTGACACTGCTCCACTGCCTGCTGGATTTCAACCCCTGCAACCAAATAAGTTGAGTGGGAGTCTGAAAGGTTTCAAATCACCTTCACAATCAAGGAGCAGCAAACTGACCTTCAGGGTTCCCTCATCATAAATGGTGTTTTAACCCTCCAGTTCATGGAATAACATAAATGAGAGAACATGGCCCTTTTCACGTTTAATGTGTTAATTTTTATAGTGAATTCTGTAACTTCTTTGTGTTAGAAAAAAGCAGCCTGAAAATGAGTGATGTGGATTCCTGTAAGATAAAAGGCTGTTCCAAACGAACCCGAGAATTATGTATGTTGTGCCTCATTTTAAGTCACTGAAATGATTTTGAGGGGAACTGACTCATGATGTTTGAGTACTTCAGGCTGAAACACTGGGCCTGGAACCAATACCATGTGATGGATATGAACCATCTTCAAATGAAGAAGAGCTATTGAAACACTTGGCACAAACATTTCACAGTCATCTTGATTATTGGAAATGTTTGCACACATTTTTAATGTAGAATTTCAAATGTATGTGCAATTTGCTCTGTTTGGTTCATAAGCTGAGAAACAAATATGTTTTAATGGAAAAAAACTTATAATGTATTTGCCTTGTAGATGAATTTGTTTGGGAATAGATCTTGCCTTGTTGTTTATACTCCCTGTTTCTGAAGATCTGGTTTCCCTTATTCCCCGAGGAGGAAAGGAATTATTCATTCATTTCCTTTCATTTTTTTTTAATTGAAGATTGCAGCAAGGAGATTGTTTAACTGTACTCAATTTATTTTCAGAACTAATTATTGTCTTTCATCCCCTGTATTACAATTACAGCTAACTGGGTTGGGGCAGAGAGGGGCAGGCAGAGGTTTTCAGATGTGAGGTGCTGTGGTGCTGTTCCCCACCCTGCAAACCCTTCAACCACATTTGCACACCTATGAGCGCACTTCTTTTGATGTGGTTGCATTAATTAGGGACGCAGCTCCAGGAGCCATGTGAGGACACAACGAGCCACACCACCAGAGATCCTGCTGAGATCCCACGTCCTGCATCGCTGCTGGATCGGCTCTGCCAGAGCAGAGCCAGCTGGAACCCTGTGCTGCACAGTTAATCCTCTAAAAGGGCACAAAATTAAAACTGAAGCCGGGCAGAGTTTCCACAGTGGAAATGGTTTCAAGCTGTAGTTGTGCTCCAGCTCTCCTTTGGACGACTGCAGTGACACCCTGAAATCTTTTCTGGTCAGCACATCCCTCCACAGCACAGCTCAGTCACTGCACAGCTCTCCTGCCTCACCTTAGAAAAAAACCCAGTTTGCTTCCTGCAAAGGACAAGCTGTGTGTGCCCATTTCCCCTCTTTCCAAAGGGCAGGTCCCCGTGGAGCTGTTAGGGTTTCATTATTTCATTAATTAATTAATGTGTGAGCGTGGCTGTGCCGCCCTGTCACTGCGACTGCCTGGATAAATTCAGAGCAGTCAGACACAGCTCATCAGCTGCTTCTTGGGCTCCTTTCTGGATTAATGACTTGGGTGCTGTGCTATCTGAATTAGTGCTCTGTCCTTAGGCTCCAAGACCCACTCCAGCTCCTCCTGTTAGAAGTGCCTCACTTGGACTCAGAGTTTGATTGTGGGCTGGGACAGGTTTCGTGTGGATGTTGTTGGAGTTTCCTGGGACCTTATCATGGGCCAAGTCTCTCAAAAGACTGTGTTGGGCGTAGATAAAGAAAAAAAAGCCTTTCTTTTGTGTGTGTGTGTGTCCTGCCGTGAGGCGATGCTTGCTGGAGGGTCCTTTGGGGAGTGTTTTGCATTCACTGAAAGGTTTGGAACATACTGATTAATTAACTGTCATATTTTGGATGAAGCTTTGCTTCCTCCAAGAATCCTGATCCGTTCTCACCTGGTTGCAAGTGTGTTAGCCCTAAAATTCCAGGTGGGAAAACAGCCTCCCTGTGAATGGAGACAAGGGAGACTCGGGGTTTCACTGAATGTTGTAGGTTCTGCTCAAAAAAAGAACTTGTTTAGTCAAAGCTGAGAGCCTCAAAATACAAGTGCTTTTGCAAATCTGTCTCTTCACCTTCCTTTTCTGCAGCTTCAGAGCCATAAAAGCATAATTGCACTTCTTTGCCTCCCAAGGGTGCTGAGAGAATGAGTATTTTGTGATACAGCAGATGGGAGCCTGCATTAGGGCAGCCAGTGGGAGTGGGATACCTGGCACCATAGGGAGGCAGCCTGGAGAGAGCTAAAGCTCAGATTGTCAGGAGAAGGGATGAGGATGGAACTCCTGGCAGCTGAAATGAGAAGGACCAAAGAGCCCCCGTGACTCGGCAGGAGCTCAGGTTAATGCTGGCTGAATAGAGCTGGAAATTGGACGTGGTAACTTCCTTCCCCCAGCATCACTCAGGGAAGCACGATTTTTTAAAGGAGGATTTAGATAAAATTGCTTATTAGTAAAGTGAGGATTATCCAGGATTTTAAAGTTTGTTCTTATCTCTAGTGTTGTTCAAGTGTGCAAACTTGAGGATATTTCAGCCCTTCATCATGGATCTTCAGCTGTAATAAGCCACAGACAGTCTTACTGGACTGAAACCTGTCTGTAGCTTGAGGGCTTTGCAGCTGTGGAAGGTTCAGGACAGAGCAGGAAGAAAAAGGGCTACAGACTTTGTAGAGAAGACACTACAATTATAAGCCAGAGCATCTTTCTTATTGTTCTTTGATTCTTTTCTTCCTTTCTTCTCTTTGGCATCAAATGGATTATTGCCATTTTAAAGTGCATGAGTGAAATGGGTCCTTTTATAATTGAACATTTTCTTCTCCCTTGAAGTGTCTTTCACTTAAACCATCAAATCCTGACAACTTCTCCCCACACCCACTTTTGCCATCATCAGTCACTGAGTGTGTGTGACATCAAAAAGACCTGGTGGCTGTGTGAGCACGGGGAAGTCTCTCTGCTGCTGCTGGTGTTGCTTTGCCTTGGAGCTCTGCCCCATTCTGCCCCACGCTGAAATAAGGGTGGGGTGAACTGGAGGTGCTCTCGTTCCCTTCCTGAGTGATTTTGTGAACTGGAGGTGCCCTCGTTCCCTTCCTGAGTGATTTTGTGGCTGCTTGTGTCTAATGGAGCTGTGAGTCTGTCAGGGCAGGGCTTCTCGTGCCCATCCCTGGAGGATGCTGGAAGTTATCCCTAACGGAGCCTGGAGCTGGGAGCGGTACCTTTGCCAAAGGGTTTATGGGACAATGTGGCATTTGTGGTGTCCCATCAGGAAATTCAGGTGACAATCCCTTTCTGCCTACAAGTTTGGCTGCATGAATAACATGAATAATTGATTTTCCAAGTTGGCAAACAAAGCAGATTCTCGGTTTGGCTTGACATGCTCTTAAAGTTTTTTCCCCGTCTCTGTTTTTCCCCATTTAAAATGGGGTGGGGGGAGAGGCCAAAACCAACAAAACTTGCAAAAAAAAAAAAATTGTCCGGGCAGGACAAAAAAAGTTGTGTCAGACAAGCCCTTCCTTCAGAGCTCATCCAGGACAGTCATTTCAGACCCTTGTGGGGAACGTGGTGAGATGCTAAACGGGAGGAGCAGAGCTGTGGAAGGATGTTGTGCTTGAAGGATCTCTTTGTCCTCTGTGTCACCTACAAGTACAGAGTTCAAAATGTGAGAGTTGCTGACTCGCCTTCCCTTCTCCTGTAAGTCTGGAGCTCCACTCTTTCACATCCTGGGAGATCATCCTGGTTTCCACATCCCTGAGGTTCGGCGAGGAGCAGAGGGTGCTGGTGTCTTCTCCTGCTGCCACTGCTCTGCTCAGGTAAAATAATCAAATACACTCGCTCAGGGGTCTGGGTCTGTTGTATTTGGATGCATCTCAGTGGGCTGAGCACCTCTCCCTCGGGCTGTTCCACTCTGCCCTGGGTACTGAGACAGGAGTTCAGGCGTGTTCAAGGGCCAGATTTCCCATTTTGTCAGCCCTTCTCCGAGAGTTGTCCTCGCGGGCTCTCAGCTCCCGTCTGGCGGGCGAGCGCAGGAGTTCGCAGCTCTCTCTGAAATGATGTGATGCACAGAGTGGTGTTATTTTAGCCTTGGCAGCAAAGCAAGCTAGAAAGTTAGGACAGGAAATACTAGGAAAAGAGAAAACAGGGATGTGTCTTTTTTAAGGCTGCAGCTCCTGCTGCCACAGCTGCTGTCGCGGGGGAAGCTGTGGCTGCTCCTCGCTGCCCATCTTGTGCCTGGAGGGAAGCGTGTGCTGAGAGAGTCCTGCACTGCACATCCTCCTCGTGATGCCTTATCCCTGTTCTTAAAATCAGAGCCGAGCACGGTTAGAAGGGAAAAAGGGGCTTTTGCCTCAGTATTTATTTCAAGGATCCCTGGTGCACTCCGTCCAGGTGGAACACTCCGAACATGCACATTGAAATGCCCACCCCAAAATGCACACCCAAAATGCACACCCACGATAGATGGGCTATAGAATTATAGCCCAGCCCACCCCCTCCCTCCCTGAGGAACCCTCCCCTGGCCAGACCCATCTTTGAGTTTACAAAATGTGTTCCAGAGAGGACCTTGGTGTCTGAGGCCTCCAAGATGTTCAGTCTCCTAGCTCAACAAAACATTAAATTTAGGAATGTAGGCTGAAAGAAACACCAAGAATACAAAAGGCCACAAAGAGATACAAAAGAGGTATAAAAGAAAAGGCAAAAAAATCATGATGGCATCACTCACTGTCACCCCTTACCTCACACTCCTGCTGCTTCTCTCTCCCTCTGCCTTGAAGAAGAGCAGAGCTGGTGGCAGAGCTGTTGCTGGCTGGGCTCTGCTGCTGGAGCCCTTCCACACACGGAGAGTTTGTGTCATTCCATTCCTGAGGACACTTCTTGTGGGGCAGGAAAAAAGAAATCTCCTTTTTTTTCGAAGTGGAAAAATAAGGGTGAATTTCTTTCTTTCATGTGGCATAACCCAACCAAGTGAATGTTGCGCTGCCACTGTCAGCTGCTGTTCAGCTACGGCTGCTCAATACATGACACTTCTAAAATGAGAATTTTTTTAGAAGAATGATTTGAATTCTGTGTCTCTGCTTCCAAGAGTAAGCTTGAATTTTTGCTTCTTTTTTACCTTTTAAAGCTAGCACAGACTTTGATTGATTTAAATCCAGTCTGCTTCATTTAATGAGATGCACAAGAGAATGGAGGCTGTTATATTTTTGGTTGTTTCTTAATTGTTGTTTTTGTGTTTCATCATTGTCATCCTGTTTCTACTTCCAGCTGATAATATTGATTTCTTTTTTTTAGAAGTTCATATTTCATGTTATATGCCAGTGCATTGGCAGTCCGCTAATATAATATTAGTGCATTATCTATGAACTAGAAATGTTTTTTGGATTGTTATTCTAGGAAATGGTAGGTAGTGTAGTGGGAATGAAGGTCCTGTTGTCTCTGTTGGCAGAATTCAGAGTGCATCTCTGGAGAACACTGCAGCAGGAATAGAAGGGGAAATGCAAAAGCTGAACAGGAAATAAAATAGTCAGATATGGAGACAGACTAGTCTGCTGATGTCACAGGGACAAAGCTTAGCCTCAACAAAGATGAGAAATTAAATAATTTTCTGAGTTCATGAACACAGCCCAGCTTTTCAGAGGCAGCTACATAGAATTTTAGGTTGGGTTACTTGATGCTGCTCCTAGTACTCCTACTACTATTAAATCTTGCATTTTACCCTTTACTTCTGTCTCTTGTGGGATCCATTCATAAAATAAGGGTATCTACAAAATGCTGTGTTCTCTGAAGATGACCTCCAATATTTTATTATATTAATGAAGTTATATGTAGGCCATGTGTTCATTTCATTTTGCTGTGCCTTTGTGTCCTAGACACTGAGCAGGATCTTGAAATAGTGGTATTCTTCCCCCTTGCTCCAAATCGCAGTTTTCCAGCTCTGTCCAGCAGTAGCAATGTTACACAGACACATGCCTAAATTTAATGGTGTAAAGGCCAGAATTCCTCAAAGCTTAAGCTTATGCTTCACTTAATCATGGTTTTGGCACCATTTCTGCACAGCTCAATGTTTTGACATGTGTTTTTGTCCTGTTAATGCCAGTGGGTTTTAGGCATGTGCTTCAAAATACTTTGCGTGGATGTTCAGCTATCAGAGAAACAGTGATTCAGGGCAAAACCAGTGCCTGGTTAAAAATCCACAAACAGGAAAACCCACGGGTCCATATATGCTTATCATGGCAAAGATTGGAGTGAATTTCTCTGTCTTTCTCCTTGTAATAGTTATTTTGCTGGTTTATAAATGGGGAGCATGTTGCAATTGAGCAGGGGAAGTGCTGACCATCAGCAGGCACTCGAATTAGGAGCAGATGTTGCCGTGCTGATGGGAGAGTTTGCCTTCGGTGCTGCCTGTCAGCACTGGAAATGAGGGGCCCCTCTCCAGGCAGAGCCCACCCACAAAATGCAAGTGTTGCCCAGCAAAGGTTGCCAGCCTGCACAGCAATGTCCAGCAGCACAACTTTGCTGAACATTCAAAATAGGAAACAATAAATAAAACATTCCCTCGGTGAGGGTGGTCCCATAGCTTTCATATTCCTTGGAGGTAACAGTTGCTATGGCAACTCCTCATTTACTTCTTTTTTTTTTTTTTTCTCCATATATTGATAATTATATTAAGCAGCACATCAAGGCTGCTGGCTGGTGCAGAGCTCTGCTGCTGTAAACTCTGCACTCTTCCATTTGAAAATCCACCCCTCCACGTGTCTGTGGGTCTGTGCTGTCCCCTCATCGGGATGGACTGGCTGGTCACGTAGCCCAGAGCAATAATTGTACAATAATTGTGTGTCTGGGGCTGCGTTCACGCAGCCCTTCCCAAAGGCTGCCCCAGCACCTGCTTGTTTCTCTCCTGAGCTCACTCCAAGACTTGGAGAGCTGCTTTTGGAGGTGTTCTGGAGCTGTGCCCCTCCATAGCCCTGCTTGCTGCCTCTCCACCTGCTGGGCTGGTGAGTCCTCACAGCCTCACTGGGAGTCAGCGCTGGGAGGAGAAGGTGAAGTTTCAGCAGGGATCTAAGGCAGGTGGAGATGGGTGGGAGATGTGTAAACTCAGTGTCCACTCCTACATCTCCATCCCCAGGTTTGTAAGGCTGTGCCTCAGCGTTGTGTCTTGGTGCTTGCTCCTTCTGGGGGCATTCCAGTGAATACACGAAAGAAAATTCCTGCCCTGGGCCCCTCAAGACCCAAACCCTTTCCCAGTTTTGGGGCTGCACTGGTGGCAGGGGTTTTACCTCCCGTTTGAGAGCTGTTTGCTCTTGGTGAAAATTCCGTGTATTGACTTAGAGCACACTTTACAGTTGTCTCTCCCTCCTCTGTGGGTGCAAGGACCCGTTACCACAGTATGATGGGGTGTAAAATTGTTGTGTATATATTCTCAGCTTCATGGCCAAGTCAGCAACCTTAATTGCTTTGGCAGCGTTCCAGCAGCACTGGGATTGAATGGCTCTGGCATTATCACTCCGACTTGCAGTTGCATGAAGTCGTAATCAAACAGGATATTCAGTTTAAAGCTTTTTGCCAATCTCTTGAAAACCATTTTGTCTCTGTGCATCACCTGCCGTGACTAACTTCTCCTCCAAAAGGAGGTTCTGGGAGTGGGAGTGTAGGAAGGGGATTTGGCCATTTTGCTTCCATAAAATAATTTGTTAATTGTGTGTACCCGAATACCTTTACACTTGGGAAAGTTGTGGTTTCAAACTGAAAGCCTGTCAAGGAGGGTATAAAAAGGGGGTGTGTGTGTGTGTGAATTTTCACCTGCTCATCAGAAGCTGCAAATTACGAGAGGACTATTTATAATCTGTTTGGTTTGTGGGTTTTTTAGTATCAAACTGACAGATATAAATGTAGATGTTTTGGGTTGTAAAGTTTCTAGCAGTGAGTTTTAATAGGGAAGATGATGCTAATTTCATCAGTTTGGGGTTCTTTTGTTACTTTCTCAGCCATGATACATTACCCTTGTGACAGTGTAAACACAGCACTATTCTCTTTAATTTTAGTGATAAAAATAAATTGTAAAACGTTTGTGATTTGTTGCTGCTGAGAAAGACGGCTGGGATATTTTAGTGAATGGCCTACTTACAGCTATATGGCAGAACAATGCTAGACTGAAATAATTTCTTAAACATTGTGTCATTACACGTAATCTTGGAAGTGTAAATTGGCCTTCTGTAATGTTTATTTCAGTTGAACTACAGAAATGGTACTTTCTTTTACCCTAATCCTGCTCCATTAGAGATACAAACACAAACCCATTTATTGTAGCATGCAGTGCTAATTTTTTACAACTGCTTGAATTATGCTAAGTGGTCCTGTGCAGTCTGAGGAGCAGCAGCAGAGGTCCTGACCTTGCTTCTTTCCACGATCAGCAAAGCTGAAATTAAAATATCAAGAGAAACAATTTCTGCAGCAAAATTGTAAAAGTTAATAGAGTTGAATCTACTTTTGCATTCATGTTCCCGTTAAGTCATTTCTATTCACATTATATTTCTGAAGCACATGAAAAAAATAAAGCCACTACTTTTTTGCTATCTTTGATGTAACAGATAAAAGAAAACAGAAAAGCTTTCAATTGAATTTACTAAGTGCATATTTAATTTGCATTTAATGCAGCAGGTATTCTATGTTAATCAAACTGAAGATTACTATTAAAATATGTATTCAAGAATTAGCTGCTTTGTGTTCTTGACAGCTGTTGCTTGATGTATTTAGAAGAGCTTTATCATATGGGCCAGGGGACAAATCCTGTGCTGGTTTCTGTCCCAGCCAAGTTTGATTTAGTAACAGCATGGTAGAATTTGCTCATTTGACAGAGTGCAGCAGAGTTTCTTTTAATCAAAACCAGTGGATGGCTCCCAGGCTGGTACTTCTCAAAGTGGGTGAGGGCACCAAGGGCTGGTGTGGGCTGTGGAAGTGCCTGTGCCCTCTCCAGTCCCTGCCCAGGGGGTTTTTAGGTGCCCTAAAACCTCAGGGGGTTTTTAGGGGCCCAGGCTGAGCCCCTCCTGCCCGACCACCCGTGGGTGATGTTCAGCCTGGTGGGAGCCCAGCACCACCTCGGAGCATCCCAAAGCACGGTCCAGGTGTTTAATAGTGTTTAATAGTTGTGTAATGGTGTTAGTTCTGCTGACAGAACACAGGGAATGCTGTTTAAGACCCTTCTCCATCCTGTGTAGGCTACTGTGTGATCAGTGCAAAAAACATGCAAAGTTGTCAGCTTCGAGGAAAGGGCAGTAAATTTTGGCTCATGGATAACAAACATTATCTTTTCACCTCATGCAATTGGGTTGAAATAATCCTGGGCTAAAACATATCAGGCTGCTGATGATGGTTGGAGCAGAATATTCCAAGAAAAACATGTTTTAAGAAGACTTGGTAATCTGATAATATGTATTTTTAAGGATATTTGCAAGAAGGGGAAATTGCACTTGTCACCATCTGGATCAATACTTTCAACAAATCATAATAAATGCTACTTACTGCTACTTAGGACAGCATAATTAGTATTCAGTAAACCAATATTAAAATGTATGCTATGCTTTAAACTGTTTGACTGTATTAGCATTTAAATACCCTATTGTGTATTTGCTATTTCTTCTCTTCTTATAAAACTGTATTCTCCAGAGTTCAAAATGATTAATTTCCTTTAGAATATGTACAATGCAAGGATTTAACAATTCCTTGTATTTAATAATTGCTCAGTAGCCAGGCTTATTATTTCACATAAGCACTTGGGTACAGAGTCATCCAATATTAGGTCAATCATGCTAATAGGGAAATCTGCATAACACACTCCTGTGCTCGGGGCCCTGGGTGGAGGGTGGGAAGGGCTGCACCACGCAGGCACCGTCTGCATCCATCTCTCACTTCAGCCTTCATTTTCTGCCTACCAGCACCATTGACAGCGGGATCAGGGCCTTGACACGTCTTCGGAGAGTTCTGCCCTCCTTGGCATTTGCAGACAATTGTACAGCTCTGTCTGACAAAAAAAAACCAGCTTTTTTTTTCTGTTTTCCTTTTTTTTTTTTTCCCAGCAAACTGACTCTCCCTTCACTCGCTCTTGCTTACAAGCAACGATTCCCTCCTGTGCCCAAGGGGCATCAAAAACCAACATGATTTTAACTCTGGCTCCAGGTTTAGCCCCTGCAATGTGATGAGAGGCTTCCCTCCACCATAACACTGTAAAAATTTATGGAAAGTCCTGTATAACTCCTGGAAACTCTATTCCCTCTTTGTCTACCCCCCCATATAATCTCACCTTTTTTCCTCCTGCAACTGTGAATAAGTTATTAAATACATGGCAGCTGAGCTGGTAAAGTGATTTACATCCTGCTTGCAGGTCTAGCCTTGAATATGATTAGTGTGCCTGTCTGAAAGATGGAACTGAAAAGGAAAGTTCTTCGAAAAAATGTGATGAGGCAACTTTTTTGTTAGCAGAGGGTGTTGAGGAAATCTGGTAATAAAAATGAATGTGGAGTTTGGCTGGCTTGAGGGCAGATTATTGTACCTGCAGGCTATTTTAGGAAGCAGCTTTGTCATCTCCATATGGCTTTCCAGGAGATAGAGACGAGGCAGTTGGAGCTGCCCCTGCCACAGGGACCTGGCATCTCCTGGTGCTGGAGCACCTGCTGGAGGGAGGGAACAGGGCCAGGCAGAGGTCAGCAGGGCTGGATTTCATCCTGACCAATCTGTCTGTGCACATAAAGAAGTAATTAACCAAAACAGCCTCTGCTGGCCACGCAGGCTTTGCTCTGGTGGAAGTTTGGAGATGGGGATGTTTCCTCCTCCCCCTATTTCTAGGAGTGGAAAGGAGACTTGTTTCCTCACTGTAAGAAAAGTGATTGAGTTTCTTAGCTAGACACAATTAGTAATTTTTAAGAACAGTTTCCAAGCTCAGCAGTTTTTAAAATACACTAAAATCCATCTTTTCTTTGATCCAGACACATGAGTGGTTGAAAAGAGAATTAGGGATAGGATTTAGAAAGAATGGCCGGGCTTAATAAAGCCACAAATTTATTAAGGTCTCCTACCTAGCTTTTTTAAAGGATGATATGTGTGAGTTAGGTGTGTCTGCTGTAGCATGGCACGGGCTGGTCTCTCTTCCCAAGCCTGGCACTTCATGTGTGTCCTTGAGTCCTTCACCCCTTCTGCTGGAGCCACATTGCACTGCAGGGGACATCACCACTGCCCTTCTTGCAGACTTTTCCTTTGACCTGGTATCTGCAAAGGCCCCCAGGCAAAAATGATTTTGTATTAATATTCTCCTGAATCATTGAATAATGAACCTGTGTGTCTGCACCTTTTTAAGGTGCTGTCATTCCTGGGCAGTTTTCTGGAAAACAGGATTCTGCCTGCCTCACCCACACAGAGACTGTGAAGAGCTGGGGTGTCCTGAAGATGCTGTCCAGAGGGGACAGCAGAGAATCAGGGCCTCAAAACACCCTGGTAAACACCAGCAGTGTTGAGGGTTGTAAATGAGTGTGGAAATGCTGATCAAATCTCCTGCCCTGCTACAGGATATTCGCTGCTGCTGCGCGTCCGTGTCGCAGGGATATGAGACTCCCTGCCCAGATAAGCCTCGGAATTTGACTTTGTGGACTGAAAGTGTAGCTAAAAACCACCCGCAGCCTTGCAGTAATATTTTGTTTTTCGTAAGTTCAGGCTTCCCAGCCTCTGTCAGTGTGTGCTGCTGGGAGATGGAGAGCCTGGGCATGCCTGCTCTCTGCTGCGGGGGCAGCACTGGTAAGTGCCTAAAGGAGCACCAGGCATCCTTCTTTATCAAGGGGATTGCCTCTCCAATAAGGGCAGGAACAATAGGAGTTGGACTGATATTTGATTTGAATGAGAGGGATTTCTTAGATCCCTCGGTCTAGCTAGGAGATGAGAGAAAAGCCTTGCAGGGGAATCACACAGGGTCTCTGAAATACCCCACAAAACTCCTGTCCCTCTCCCTGCAGGCTGCTTAGCTGAGAAACTCAGCCCTGCATCTTGTGTAGATAAAATTGCTGTCAAATCCATCTGAACTCTCTGCTTTCAGAAAACATGTCACTGAGGTGGAGATTTAAATCCAGCTTTTAAACTCCAGCAGTACTGGTAAAAACACATTTCCCAACACCACATTAATTGGTGAATAACAATTAATTTCCTGTAGAAGTACATATCATGTTCTCAATAATGCCACATGAAGCACCATAATTAGTATTGTTACAGTGAATTCTGAATTAATTATTAAAGCCTTGGTGCCTGTTTTAGTGCCTCTGCTTGGGTCGTTTGCATCTGTGTCAGGAAGTTGGGGTTCTGGTCCTGCCACTTCGGCTTTGCTTTCACTGTGATTGTAACAACTGTTGGTTGAGGATCTGCTGCAGTTGGGTTTAACATTGTCCTTAGGGAAAAAGAAGGTGCCTGCTTGTGGTAATTGACTTTTTAAAGGCAGCGAGACCACCAAGACACTGTCTGCTTTCCATGGTTTATCTGAATTGTTAAGATAGGCAGTTGATGGAGCCAAGAAATTACTATTATGAGTACAATACTTTGTATTGATGATGATCTTTGTAATACTTCACACTGTTGTAAAATCCCAGTATCTGATGATATTTATACCTGACATTGCCAGTCCTGGTAGTTTTTCAAAGATATTTTGGAGGTAGTGAACTGAAAAAAGTAAAATTTATTTATGACTATTAAGAACACAGAGATGAAAAATGCAAAAAATATTCACCCTGGTAATGTATTATTAAGTAACAAGTATTTAGTTTGATGTCAGGACAGAAATCCATCCTTCTGCCAAAAGACTGGAACCAGCCATGGCTTTTCTGTTTAGCTGCAGCAGCAAGCAGATTTATCAACTTAAAAACCAAGCTCCTGTACAGAGTTAGTTCTCAGTGTTCTTAAACTCCGTGTCTTGAGACTCAAAGTCCTCATTACCGTTCTGGTCTTTGGTACCAACATCAGCATATAAGACAAGGCCAATATATTTTAATTATGTATTCCTCGTCATGACAATGTTCTCTGTTCTCCTGTGGTCAAACGTGGCACAAAGCACGAAAATCACATTGTGTGATGTGCTCATGCACTGTTAACCCTGAGCAGGATCTCTAATTGCAGGCAGTAATTAGTATCAGGGTTTTTTATAGATCTGTTAAGTATATCTGTGGGTATGTGAAAAGGAGACCATAGTGTTGACCAAGTATGCACCAGTTTTAAAAGAAATATTTCTCAGCCTTCACAGTTCACCACGTCGCCTGTTAGGATTGTCAGCCACGACAATTAATTTGGGCTGCAGGTGAATTAATGTTCCATATTTAATGGACAAAAAACCAAACAGGCGAACCAGAGCAAACACCCAGACTGGGCTATTTCCGTCCACTTTCTGTCTTTCCTCGGCGCTGGCTGAGCTGGAGAGCCTTGCTGACATTTGGCTGGCTTTGAGATTGCAGCTCCTAATGGGGAAACCACTTCCATGCTCTCAACAGATGGCAAATGTTTTCATCCACTTTCTTTTTTTTTTTTTTTGCTAAGTAGGTTTTAGCCGTAACGGTTTTTTTATATTATTTCTACCAAATTTTCTTGGATGCAAATACTGTGTTTTTATTTCATTTTGGTTCGTACTTGGCTGTAAAATTCATCTTAAATAATATGGGTTATGCTTGTTTTAATTTTCCACTATAATTTTAACACGGCAGCTTAAAATATATTTATGATGCAATCCAGTGTTGGAAAATGAGCTGTAATGTACATTACAGTCAGTTTCCTACAATGTAAAAATATCTTTGCAGTTACATTCTGAAGGAATAACTGTCCTTAGGGGCTAAAAAAGCACATGCAGTTTACTTTGTTTCTTAAAGTTAATCATCAGAGCTCAAATGTAAACTTAAAAAGCATTAAACACTGAGATAAAATGTAAGGAGTATTTTGTGGTTTAAAGCCATGAAAGATAATGCAAAACATTTTACGGTGGAGAGAACTTTGCATTTCCTTTTGCAGAAATAAACCCTGTAAATTGATGGTCAGAGTCTTGTGTTGGCCCCACATGAACCTGCAGTGGCAGAACACCAGCAGAGATGCAGTGAATGGCACCATTCGGGCTGAGCAGCCAAGCAAGGAGGAATGTGCTGAATCCCTAATTTTTATCCAAGTGACTTCTTCTTTTTCCAGCTCTTTGCCCTAAGTCTTATCCCCAGTCTGTTGAGAATGTAAATTTCACTGTTGTGGCTTTTTTATTCAAATTTATTTATATTTTAAGTGTGTTTTGCGAATGGGGAGGAAACTGCAGAAAGATGGAACAGAGCAGGGGTTTCACTTTCGTGTTTTCACCCGCGCGTGCATTTCCAAGGCCGCTCGCAGAAATCCGCCCATGCAGCACTTCCAGTGTTGGGCCTCCTCCTCTGACTTGTTTCCTGCATGATTTGTGACTCATTCCGTGGTGTGAATGGTTTGAATTCTGCTTCTCAACGAGAGAATTTGGGTAATGTGCCTTAAGAATGAGCTCAATTCTTCAGTAGAAATACCACTAAATTTCTTCAAGGAAATACTAGCTAAAAGAAATGGCCTTTTGGTCAGGACCTGCAGCTTGTGTGTCACAAAATGCTTTATTCTTGGAAAGTTCTGCACGGATCAGCTGCAACAAGAGTAAAATTGGACACACAGGTTGGGTAAAGTATATTTAAAATAGCATATGAGGAAAGGAAGGGAATAATCCTTCTCACTAGATGAGCCCAGCAAGCAGGATGGCATTGTTAGCCTGGTGAAAGGGATATTTCCCATTATTAACTGCATTTGTATGACATGAAATGTCTGCGACTAAAAGCAATTTATGTGTAACTTAAGGAATAATCGATATTGATTTGGAATGAAGAATGTTATGATCTTGTTTCTGAAAGATTCATGCAACTTGCAATTTTATGAAAACTTGATTCTATTACACCTTCCCTGCAGCAACAGACCATAAAGATTGATTATACATTAAAAGCAATATTTGGGTGAAAAAATATGCTAGGCAGATTTGCAACTGTCTTTTCTCAAGCTGCTTTTGCTTTCTCCTCTCACTTGTACAAAAATGAGTGTTTCCAAGAGGGGCCACAAGCTTAGACACTGGGAGTATAATAATACCTAACACTTAGCATTTTACACCTTTGTAGCACTACACAAAAGAATGAATTCATTCTCAAAACACCTTTGAAAGAAGAACTCTTTGAATATTGCATATGGCATTAATGAACAATCATATTTGTAACTTATTTTCATTTTCCAGGAATACTTGTTCAAACACGTTCTTGCTTACAAGGTGGCTCATGAATAAGAACAACATTGGTAAATACTCAAGCAAAATACCCTGTGTGCTCAAGAGTTTGCATCAGTAGAATTTGATTGCTTTGAAATCTCTTGGCGATTAGGGAACAGAAGCAAATCCTGTTTTAAAAGGTTACTAGCACACAGTTCAAGGTGTAAATGATAGATACTCAAAGTAGTAATTGTGGCAAGTAATATGTCACGGGAGCTTTGGCTGGTATATGGTAATGCATAGACACAGACTTTTTTCTATTTGCTGTAACTTGTGCTTTAGAACCTACATTTTTATTAACAGCACTAAAAACCTTCCCCTGACACACAAATAATGATGTGGTTTGGCTTGAAAAACTCACCTGCAGAGTGGGAAAGAGAAATGTGTAATGATTAATTTTTCATTTCTGCAGCCAACGAGAGGTGAAAGTTCTGGGAACGGGGAATTTTGTGTCTCGCGGGTTTGGGGGTTCTTGTTCAGGATGAAGTGGACCATCAGTGGAGTTTGATTTGAGCGTGAGTGCAGAGTAACCACAGCAAGGAAAGGCAGCCCAGGGATGTCACAAAAACTGCAGAACGTGGGGAGTAGCTTTGGTCCACCCAGCTTCTGGTTAGTGGTGCTGATAGAAGGACACTGTTTGGGGCTTCTCCCACAAACCAAACTCACTGCTTAGGGCCGTCTGATGAAGCAAAGAGAAAAAAATTCCTTTAATGTCCCAATGACTCTGAGCAAGCAGCCCAGCCCTGCTGCAATTAACACACAGCAACAGGGCTTTCATTTCTCACCCTTGGAGTGCACACACCTTCTTTTAGTGCCTCACTGTGTTTGTCCAAGAAGGTTTTTGATGTCTCCTTTTTTTTTTTCCCAATCAGTTTCAAATTCTCTGTGTCTGGCACTTGGTGGGAGTTCCCTGTGCAGTGGCAGTGAGCAGACCTCCCATCCAAAATCCATCCAGCCTTCTCCAGTCAGTTTATTACAGGAAAACTCTTCCTGGGGGGCTTGTGTGTTAAACAATTCATTTGAACATGCATAGTAGGGCTGTTTCTTCCTGTGAGGCACATACTTATTTTGGGGTGAATCTGAACAGAAATATGGCAGCTTTACTGCACAGCAATCCCCTGGCTGGAGCTGGGGATTATTTGTTATTTGTTATTAATTTTTTATTTGTTATTTGTTGTTGCCGCTGAAGTAGCTCAAGTTTCAGGGTAATTATTGGGACAAAACCTGACATTAGCTATTGCCACATAATGTGCCAGCTGGTCTGGGCCACCTGTACCAAGAGTGAGGGGGTGGGAGCAGAACTGGTGTGCAGGAGGCATTGCCCATGTGGTGAGGAGGATGAGGGTTATTCAATAACTGATGCAAGAAGAAGTGAGAGCCTCGAGTAAATGTGGAAGGTTTCCAGTATCGCCAAGATTTCAGGGAACAAGACATTTGTACAGAGCCTGAATTGAGAATGTACTTGGGAACTGAGCTTGTTCTCAAGTCTTCGAACCACGTGTGTGCTGCTCCTGCTAGTGCAGCACGTTGTCTAATAAAAGTTCATTGGTATTTTTCCAAAGAAATCCTGCTGACCGCTTGCTGAAGATTGTGCCATGCAATTGCTTGAAGCCACAGTACTCAATACTTGAAAAGATTTGAAGTCCTAAATGTAGTTAGATGTGTTTGTTTGCAGTGGACAAGGATTTTGCAGCAAACATCAGGGAAGGTTTTTATCAGGAGATGCTGTTTGGCTGGACCAGGACTCGGGGGCAGTGAGTGTTACCATGGACTCAGAATCCAAACCAACCACTGCTGGGGTAATAGAGTAGGCTATAATATTAAAATGCAGCTTCTCTAGGATGTAGAACATCCTTTTTTTCCCTGGTTCTGGGAACATACCTGAATATTTTTACCTAACAGAGATGCTGGAGGATATCCATGCTTAGGTGATAAGAGGATGGGGTTCAGAACCCAAACCTCAGAGATCCATCAGCCACGCAGAAACTGCACTGCAAAGACAGGAGCTGTGCTGCCATCATGGTAATTCCAAGCAGATTTCAAGCTGTGGCCGTAAAAGAAATATCAAGATAGGTTTTTGGTATTTTTTGGGTTTTAATGTGCTTCTCTGATATAACTTCCCAATTTTCCTCTTTTAGAAGTCCAGATCTTTCATTTTCGTTGCTTTAAATTCCTGAAGAGTCTTATCTTTTACATTCAAATGATGTATTGGCCTGGAAATAAATGCATGAATGTCAAAACAAATCAATGAAATAAAAGAATAATAGGAATGAATGAGGCAAACATCACTATAAATGGGAAACAATGAAACCACGGTCATTCCAATTCGACATCCATAAATTCATAGTGAGGCTGTGTGTATGTTAAGTTAACCATGCATGTAAGTATTTGTAGGGTTGAGATCCGACTCAATTCTGTCACAGAAGTGCATAATTAAATGCATATAAAAATTAAAGCACATGTGAGAAAATAGATTAAAATGGAATCAAGTAAGCAAGACTTAAAAGTCCCCAAACTCATTTTGTTGTATAATTTGAGAACAGCTAGGAACCTATTTTTGTATGTGTAATACTGCATCTAAGCAACATTCTTTATAGGGTGCACCCATTCTTTATAGGATGCTGTAATCGGGGAAAATAAGATTGTCTTCTTCAGAAGTGTAGAATGGTTGATACATTTTCCTTTATTTTTCAACTCCCTGAAACAAGGTGACTGCTGACAGTCGCTTGCTGTTCTGGTGCAGATGGTTTTGCAGACACTAAAACAGGGGTCAAGAGACTGTGGTTCTCACTCTGTTAGTGACTTTCCAGGTTACCTTCAGCAACTTACTTCCATCGACTTTTTTTTTCTCCCCTTCTCTTTTCCTGTTCTCTGTATAGACACAGGTTTGGAGGGCAGGGCTCCCTGTGGTTGGTTTGTATGGTGTGTACTCTGTGCTTAGCTCTTGTCCTTAGAATAGTTCTTGCTGTACTGCAGTAGTATCAGAAAAGGTGTTTAAAATTCCTCTGGTACGAGAACAAAGCTCAGCTTTGTTCCTTCATCACCTTTCCCAGGGAAAAGTGATTTTGCCCTAGGATCTTACGGCATAACATTATCATTGTCTTCCTCCTGTGGCAGCAGAACCCTACTGAAACTGGGAAACACCAGGTCAAAAACAATACAGACACAGTGCTTGGCAAGAATTGGTCTTTATGTTTTAGTAAAAATGAGCACCATGTAGAGAGTCCACAACTGTAAAGCTGGGGCTCATTTCTGGTTTTTATGTGTGTAAATTCCATGATAATCTGGTCAATTCCAAAACCTACCTTTGAACCACATCAGGAGGAAGAAAATGGATGCTATGCATAGGTGTAGTCCCAGAAGCCTGGCCCTGAAATACCAGCTTGCCTTCTACAGCCCCACCAGCTTTTGGATGTTTGTAATCTTTCCACTCTGTTTTCCCTTTTTTGGGGGAGGAGGGATAAAAATAAACCTATGAAAAAAGGTGCCTATTGTCATGCTGATCTGAGGTTTGAAAAATGTGAGTTGTGGGGACTGTGCAGAGCCAGGATGGTCTGGGTTTTACTCATTCTCTCCCACCACCTCTGTGTGCCCTCCATTTCCTGCAGAAGTCTATACCGAGTGACCTGAAGGCAAAAGCGATATTGTAACACCAGGCAGTGAAGTCGCAGGGATATAAATTATATATCAGGCGAGCACTGGCTGCACTGCAGAGAGACCTGGACATGTCCAGTGGCCTTGCTGAGCGTGTCACCTGTCTGGAGTGGTCAGCAAACTGCTGTCCCCAGGGTGGCTGCAATAGGCACCCCCCAGGTGAGGTTTTTTGGCAGCCCGCTGACCCCCGGCTCCAGCGCTAATCTCTGATCAGGAACCATCTGCTCAGTGCAGCCCAAGCGAGTAAGCACTTTTCTAACTGTCAGGGATGACCTGGAGAAACTCATGGGGGAAATAAAACCATCAGCCACTGATTGGAATACTGATAGCCATCATTTGGAGTGGTGCTGCAGGAAACCAAATTATGCCTGCGCTCCCTGCCTCGCTGCTCAGCAATATTGTCAATTTGAAGTTAAATCTTCTTGATCAATCCAGGCTCAATTTTGCCACCTTTTGTTGTATTGAATTATGTTTCCTAATGGGAACAGTCTCCTGTAATCCAGCGGCATGCATCACTCGATAAGAAAGTGCAGTTACAGGATGTGGTGTTTTAAAAACAGCTTGTGTGTTTTCTTGCCTGGCTTGGAGCTCTGATCTGAGTTATTCTGCACGTCTGGAGTTCTTCAGAGTGCAGGGAGTGGTGGTAGCTGCACCTGTGCTGCACAGGGAGAGGAAGCTGAGTCACTTCCATTGTATGTGGAGGGGAGATCCAGTTTTCACTTTAATTTGCCGTGGATGCAAAGCACAGGGGCTGCTGTAGTTCCTCTTCTTGGAGCAGGGAACAGACTTTTTGGCAGTCATGTGTAAACCCATGGAAGCCAAACACCTGAAACAGGGATCCTTTGTCAGTCAGCATCTGCCAGTGTACACAATTTCCTAAACATCTGTTCAGTCATTACCATATTAAATCTGCAGTACCACAAGTGTCTGCATGTTAAATCACAGATCCGTATTTGAGATGCCCTAATTGAGTTTTAAATGTTGTTTTATTACCTAGGTCACAGGATGCAGGGAGAATTAAAGTTGTTTGTGAAAGCTCAGAGCCAAATACTGCAATCCTCTCTTGGTGTTTGCTCTGGCAAAAGTCTGGCTGGCTCCTGCTGGGGTTCAGAGTCAGCAGCAGAGTGTTTGATCTCATGTGGCAAGGGTTGGTGACAATCTGCTAATGCTCCTAGTGCACTGTCACAGTGGTACCAGCCAACACAGTTGTGGTCCTTGGTACATATGGGACTGGTTTTCCTCACCCTCTGCCATCCCAGGAAAGAAAGTTTAAGAAGAAATTCCTTTATCTATGTAAAATTTACTCTTCTGTCATCTAATTCTAGGCATGGATCTTGGAAATTAAGTTGGTTCATGGATTTATGGGGTTGACTTATAACCATATCATTTTACTGTGTCTTGTTGATGCAATGATTACTGATTGCAGGGGAAATAGTTTCCCTTTCCTGTTAAAAGAGTCTCCTTGCAACTTGTGCAATCACTTGTACCTTGACGTTTATTCCAAGATGTACTTAATACCTATTTTTATATATATATGGATCCTCTTATTCTGAATAATCCTATAAATGCTGAAAAGGGCATGAAAACCTCTTGGGAACGGGAGAAGAGCAGAAGGATGGACCGTGTTTTTCTGGCTGTTTGATGGCCAGTGAGGGAAGGCGTGGAGAAGGGAGGTGCATCTGACAGAACCAAGGGAGGAGGAGAGATGCAGTGAGCTGAAGTGGGGAGAAGCCTGAGGGGATTCAGGCACTGAGCTCGAGGCTGAAGAGGGTACGTGGTGGGATAAGCAAGAGCTAAATTGGACCTGGGAAGGGTTTTCGTGCAGGACCCCTCTGTTTTGCTGTTCTGGTGCTGTCTGGTGGCACCGGTCCATGGTTCAGCTCCTGGGTGGGACTGACCCAGCCCCTGCCCTGAGCGAGTTTTAGGCAGCCTGGGCTGAGGCTGTGCTCAATCCTGCCAGGGCTGAGGCTGTTTTCAGTCCTTCCTGGGCTGTGTTCAGTCCTTCCTGAGCTGAGGCTGTGCTCAATCCTGCCAGGGCTGAGGCTGTTTTCAGTCCTTCCTGGGCTGTGTTCAGTCCTTCCTGAGCTGAGGCTGTGCTCAATCCTGCCTGGGCTGAGGCTGTGTTCAGTCCTTCCTCGGCTGTGCTCAGTCCTGGCTGGGCTGGTGGCCAGGGGTGCTCGGGTGCAGGTCGGCAGCCCTTCCACAGGGCAGATGGAACACAACTCCTGTGCCTTTGTGTTTCCATCACAGTCAGGGCACCGTGTACCTGGCTCCAGTTCCCTTTTCTGGAGGTGCAGGCCACTCATTTCTCCCTGGGGCTCCGTCTGGAGGCACGGCCTGGCTCTGTTCCCATCTCCAGCGGGCTGGGAGCGACGGGATTTCTCTGGTTGCCTCAGCCAAGGGCTGGGAGGAGGCTGCTGCCAAGTCAGCACATTGGCAGCTGCACTTGGAGGATGCTGACCCATATATTGTGCTGTGGCAGTGCCCTCCTTGCCTGCCCTCCTCTGAGGACACCGTGCCTGGCTCGCGTGCCGTAGTGCCAGGACCTGATGCCGGGCAGCGAGTTCGCAGCCACAAACCGAGCAGCTGGAATTTAATCACTCCAGCTATCCTTGATTAAGCCCCTGAAATGCCCCTATCAACTGGCCAAGTCAGTGTCCTGCAGATGGTGAAACTGAGACACAAGGAGGTTAAGTAACTCGCCCACGGCTGTGCAGTGAGTGGTGACAGATCTCGGATTAGAGCTGCGAGTTTTGGCTGGCAGAGGCTCCCGCAGGCTGCTGGACAGGGCTGCCCAGCCCAGCAGTGGCCACGCGTGCTGCTCGCAGCAGAGCTCTCCCAGCCAGAAAATCTTGGCTCCTATCTCCAGGGGAAAAGCTCTTGTCCTCTCAGCACAATCAAATCATTGAATGTTTTGGGTTTCTTTCATTTATGGCTTTAGTTTTAACTGCTACTTCAGCTTTTCGGGTGGTTCCCCCAATCCTCCCAGCATCACCTAGCTGATCATAAAGGATTCTTTATCATTTATGCACTCCCAAGAAAGTCCATAGCTGTGGAATAGCTCTCATTGTTCACGTGCTGTCTGAAAGCCCTCTCTGAATTATGCCATGAGTGTGAAATCACAGGCTGGCCGGGGAGCAGTTTTTTCATGTACCTTATGGTCAGTAAACAGGTGCTTTGCAAATGCTGGCTGGTGCATTGCTATTATAAAGAGACACCGACACAAATCTGGGCTTACACAAGAAGCTGTTACTTTTCAGAGATACTTTGTGCCGAAAAGGCCACCTCCTCCCGTTACAGGCAGTTTCGTTTTTCCCCAGTTAAATTCCCATCTCTCCAGAGATGTGTTCCTCCTGTGCCGTTCAGGGCAGGCTCCACCAGCTGGTGAGTGATGCTTTCCAGCCCATCACAGCTCCCCAGAGAGCAGCAGAGCCTTTCCATGCTCAGCTTTGTGTGGACATCCTGGTGGGCTTTGTGTGGACATCCTGGTGAGCTTTGTGTGGACACCCTGGTGGCTCCCCAGAGCTCCGTGAGCCCTTGCTGATGGGGATGACCAGGACTCCTGTGCCAGCTGCAAAGCCAAGTCAAGGTGCTGCTTGTGAAGCTCCTGCAGCCCTTTTTTCTGCCAGGTACCATTGCTCAGCTGGATCAGGCTCTGCCCCACACGTGCTTTGAGTGCCCTGGGCAGGGTTGTTTGAACACAGTAGGATGCACCCCTCAGATGCTGGAGAGAGGCACCATTTGGCCCTCAGACTTCCCACTGCAAAGCAGCTTGTTTATGTGATAATCTCCTCAGGGTTAAAAACACTAAAAAAAAAGAGAAAATATTTATTTAAGTGATTTTAACACCATGGGAGGATGACAAAGAGCACAATGTGTCTCCTGGCTACCAGGCTTTCCCTGCAAACTCTGCTTCAGGTGGTTTAAATGCTTTCCTCTTTCATCCTGCGTGTTGTGCATCTCCACACTTCCAGCCTCCTGCCACTCCGACAATAGGAAATGTCAAAAGAGAGGGATTATTCCTGCAGTATCTCCAGCCCCACTGGAAGCAGTGAGTGCCAGGACTGTTAGGCAGACGCCTGTGCTGACGAGTGCCAGCTCCGTTTTGCTGGCCCAAAAGGTTCAGGTAGGTTGAGTAAGCCTTGGATAAGAACCCGAGCTGCTGGGTGCTCGTCTGAACCGACAGCCAAACTGTCTGAGGTCTGCCTGGTGCTTCTTGAGAGCAGCTGTAAACCCATATTGTGCTTGCAGGGCTGGAGGGAGAGCTGGCCCGCTTGTTCTGCACGCTCCACAGCTCTGAGGATATTCATTCCCATTATTTAGCAACATTTTACTACGAGAACACAACTTTAAAAGAAGCGTTTCTGATTGCTTGTTTTCATCTGCTTTATTCTCTATTCACATCCTTGGGGCTGAGTAAATAATTCAAATATTTTTCTTTGAGGAGTTCTTTATTAAGGATTTGACCACAAAATCCTTAGAGTGGTTCCATATTTGAAATTATTTGTAAAAGTCTTTGATGCATCTTTCTGGGGTTTGTTTTCTTTCTGCATCACAATTACTGCTGAATTTTGTAGTACTGAATTTCTGTATTATCCCGTGTTTAGGTTTCCTTTTCTATCTTTGACTCTTACACAATAACCCAGCACAGTATAAACTGAAATTTAGAATTGAATACACAGTTGGAAATTATTTACAAGCTCAAAATCTGTTACTGTGTTCCTCGATGTTAGCTGCAAACCCTGAATGCTTGCCTATTTGTAGAAAGTGGGAACAAAAGCTTTTTAAATACTGTTGAGTTGAAGCTGAATCTCAGCATTCAGATTCAAAAAACCTTTTTCCCCCCACTCTCTCTCACTCTAATTTCTATTGTAGTCCAGATTTATAGAGGCCTCGAGTTTATCTGTAAATCTGATTGCATTTACCCTGCTGCAGTTTTCTGTGTTCACGATCTATAAATATATTATTACAGCAGCAATATATAGATACCCATCACTTTGCTGCTGGGGAGCAGAGAGCACAGAGGGGGAAGGAGAAGGAGAGAGAGGGATGATTCTGCCCCTCAGCAGGCAAAAATGCAGCTTTTTTCCCACTTTTTATCCCCAGCAGCTTCTTCCCCGTGTTATCTCAGCATGCAATGACACAGCCGCGTCAAGGGAACCAATAATATTTGCTGTCCCCAAAATAAATACATAAACAAATAAAAATCCCTATCTAAGAGCTTGAGATGGAAGGAAATACAATATGAAAGAGAATTAAATTCCAAGCCCAGGTATGCTTCAGGCGTTCCAGGGCAAAGAATTGCTTTGTTCTGGATGGGGCTTGAGGGAAGCAGGGGCCACCATTTGTCATCGTCAACACTTGGATTGAAGTTTGGAGAGTGAAAATGTTTTCAGAAGGGAAGTGGTACCATGGCTGGTTTGGCAGAGCAATAAAAGGAATGCTCAAATGTGCCAATTAAAAGGTGTGAATGGCATTTTTACGGCCGTGTTCTCCTGCACTCTCAGCACTGGATGCAGCCTGTATGGTAAGCCTGCTCTGGTCTGACATTATTCACTCTGATTTATATTCTTTAATTAAAGGCTTTTAACATTTAATTATATTGGGAAAGTAGCATTGGTGCTTAGGTCAGTTTATGGCACAGGAAATAATCTTATTTTTATTTTCTGGGCTGTGATTGCAAAGCAGAACTTCAGAATCTCACCAAGTGGGCAAACCTCCCAAAACATTAGGTGTGCAGAATTGTGCATGCACTTGCACAGCTTGCACAGCAGCCCAATTATTGCACTTACCTGCTTTGAATGCATAATCACATTAATTACTTGGGCAAGCTAGCTATGCATAATGCATATTTTTACAATCAGTGGTTGAACTGTATGCTTGTAAATATAACTGAGCTTTTCCTAACTGTAGTATATAATGTAATGAGAAAATTATCTGTGGAGTGGTAAAGTGGTAGCTTCTATATTGCCAGGAAGGATTTCCAGCATGCAGCAATTCTAGCTGTGAACATATCTGATTAAATTACATGAGTTTAGAATGAAAGTTGAATCAGTAAAAAGTGTTTTCATCTTCTCACTGAAGGCCAGAGTTTTCAAGCTGGGTGTTCATGATTCTGTACCAATTTTTCTCTTCATCATAATCCCCCCCAATAATATGAATAAAAGATCACGTAGAATTGATACATACTTAACAATTAAGAATAATCCAACTGATGACCCTCCAATTGTACAGTTCATGTTTAGCTTCCAGGAGGTGGATGTATTCTGCAAGTCTGCTTAGCTTTCTATCTTAAATTCTTGGATACCAGCCTACCCTTCCAAAACTCTCAACACAAAACCATCTCACAGGTTGTCTCTATCCAAGTGCCAAAAGCTGTTGAAGCAGAAAGGGGGGAAGATGAGGGCTGCAAAGTATCCACACTTCTGTCACTCCCTGGGACCAGGGTGATTATCTTTGTTCCTGGCACTGTTACATTTCCTACCTTTGGTACCATTCCTCCTTGCTCACCTCTATTTTTTCTCCTGATTAAGTACCCAATTTGAATATTAGTGCAAGACTTTTTCATTCATGAGATGATGTCACGATTTCCAGGCACTGCATATGCTGCATTGCTAGGTAGCACTTAGCAATGTTTGGATCCCCATCTGTTACCTCAATTTGGCACATTGTGCCTGCACTTTAAACTCTAAAATGTTATGACACTGCTTCCTACGTTTCTGGGTGCCAGGTGGATTGGAGCCATTCCTCGAAGGATGTGCATGTGCAGTGGAAAGGAGTAAATAACTTGGAATGGGCATTTGTCCTCGCTGTGAGGGTGTCATTGTTCAGTACCCAGGGCAGCCCGAGCCAGCTACTTCCCAGAGAAATGCTCCAGCTTCCTGCTAATTATTTACTGAAAAGATGACAGCTCTTTGGACATTGCTGACTGTGTTGTGGTTATTTCAGTAAACTGCTCACGTCCCTTTCAGCAGAGGTACTTTCCCACTGCTACACCTTGGCACGTGGCAGAAGTGCGTGGTTAAATTAACAGTGTAAATTCACCAACACGTGTTTGCTGGTTTGATTATCCCCCACAGCCAGTGTGTTATGTCTGTGTTCTCCATGTGGATTTAGGGAGAGCTACATCCCTCCTTGTGTCCTTTCTGCCAGCTGATGAGTGACAGCTTTGGGACTGTTCTCCTCTCTGCTTCCCAAGGCATCTTTGCCATTCAAACCATCGTTCTCCTTTTTTCTTCTCCCTTTTTTCCCCTGGTCTGAGTGGAGGGTTGGGTCAGATGGCCTCCCAAGGTCCCTTCCAACATCCAGGATTCCATAGGGATCTTCCTCTCGTGCTCTTTTTGCCTCTCCTCTCCCTGTGAGTACCTCATGGGCACCTTGTCAGCTTTATGGAGCTGTCAGCACTGGAGGGGGGAAGTCAGAAGAAAGTATTTTCATTACTTTACGCAAAAATGATGAAATCCCCTCAAAATAACTTCACTAACAGTGACCTAAATACTCAGTTCTGTCTGTATTTCTCTTAAAATTCATCAGAATTTAACTCCCTGTCGTGTTGGTATACTTGAGAATTGGGTTAAAAGAGCTTGAAACTGGAGGAGATAATAGACCAGTTTGTAGAGAGTGCAAATATTTCAGTACTGACCCATTTCCAGCACATTATTTTTAGTGTATGACATTTTGCATCACTTTGCATTGAGATTTGATGTGACAGTATTAATAAACTTTAAACAAGGAGAAGAAGAGGAGGTAGAAAAAGCCTTTTTTTTTTTTTTTCTGGGTGAGTACTATGTAAAATCTGATGGCCTGAAAGAGCCACAGATAGGGACCAGCAGAGTGGCACCCTCAGGGGTTGGAGTTTCCCTTATCATACCTATAGAAAGCTGTGGTGTAACAAGGTGGCACATCTAACCAAAGCTCTCAAAACCATTTCATGATTTAGCAGTCAGTGCCTGGGGAGCCCAAGGGATTTCAGCACAAAGAACAGTGGAATAAGCAGAATCCCATTAATGGAGAGATTAACGGGGCTGGGAGAAAGGAGTGTTTTCCATGAGCTGTTGGGGTCTCTGTCTCACCTGCATCTCCTGGGAGCAGCGTGGTGACTCTGTCCTGGAGGGAGGGGCAGTGACAAAGCCACTCCTGGCTGCAGGAAACGAGGGGGAGACGTCTGCTCCTGGGGAGGAGGTGGAAGAGGGGCTGTGCTGCCTCTGCAGCACCAGGTCCTGCTCCAAAGGCAGGAGGCTTTTCCTCAGGAATTCAGCTCCCATGTTTTCACCTCTGCTGTGCTGGAATCTTATAAAACACAGGTCCTGGGGATGACTTTTTTGCCCATAGTTTTTCTGGTTTTTCTTACTTTTTAATGAGCTGTTGAGCAGAGTCTAATGGTGGTGACAGTAAGTTTGAGAGTTTATGGGTGAGAATCGGGGAAGGCCAACAAGGCAAATATCCTTTTAGGCGTCTGGTGTAGATCACCCAGCCAGGATGAACAGGTGGATGAAATATTCTATTAAGAGCTGGGAGAAGTCTTACAATCCCTACCCCTTTTCTCATGGGGGAATTCAACTTTCCAACATCTGCTGAGAGAACCACACAGCAGAGAAATGGGCTTGGTCTCTTCTCCCAAGTAACAAGCAACAAATATTTGCTTTCCCCTTTCCTCCAAAGGAACCAGAGTCTAAATGATGTTTATTCCCTGCAGTCCAGGTCATAATTGAAATACAGTTTTGAAAAATTGAAGTGATTTGTCTTTTTCAGTGTTTGGTCTTTTGCATTTTTTTTTTCCAGTTTGCACTGTCTAGATGTTCATGCTGTAGAGAAAGTAACAGAGCCCATAAACAGAATTCTGCTTACAAGAAGTGTTTGGTTTGGAGTTGTTGCCCAATTAACCTTCTTGGGCTTTCTGCCCAAATGTAGCTGTCACCAAAACCAGAGAATGAATGCTTGATTGAATTGAAAATCTTATGATTTGGGCAACAATTGAATTGCTGTCATCCTGTCCTGTTGTATATAAATGGTAATTACTTTCTTCCTGTAAGTTTGTGATTGGAAACACTCTGTGTTTCTGAAGCAAAGCTAAAAGGTGGACACACACCTGATGCTAGAAAAATGTGACATTTTACAGGAAACAATCTTTTTCTAGACAATTACAAAGGAGAAGGTATTTCAGCACTGAGAGAATGCATGTTATTGGCTGAACAAATGCATATTATTAGCTAGAGAAGAGGCCAGTGCATCCAGCATTTTAGTATCTTTTTAGTTTGACTGTGAAATGCCAATTTCTGTTTTCCTAAATGCTAACACTGTCTGTGAGCAGTATTTAAGTCAAAGAGATGTGCTACAGATACTGATCCAAAGCAAATTCCTGCTGTTTCAGAGAGGAACTTTTCCATTTACTCGACTGCTCAGTTTTGCTCTGACCTGACCAGCTGTGTGTTTCGTGCTGTATGTGGGGAGGAGCACTCACACAGGAATGTACAAAGAGATCTGAAGTTGGCCAAAAATGCAAGTAGCTTGAAATATGACTTGCCTTGCCCTTGATTCATTCCTTTTGAGAAAAGAAGGGCTACTTCTGAATGATAAACTGCTCAGCCTGAAAAATACATTAGAAGAGAAGAGATTTTGGGGGTACCTGGCTGAGTATATAGTGGAAGAAGTTTTGAAATTCAGCTTCCATTGAAAATATTTTTTTGTTTTTATTTTTTGAAAAAGGCCTCTGGAAATACAGAGCTAGTAAATACAAGCCATTATGAGATGTTTTATTTGTTAATGGTGGGGTTTTTGTGTAACTGTTGTTGACTTCCCTCTGACCTGCTGTTCTCAGAACAGCTTTTGTCTGAGCAATGGTGATACTAAACTGGTGCAGTTTGTGTCTCGTGTATCTACTGTACATTTAGAAACCACGGAGCCAGATTTAACCCAGGTTCCCAATCCAAGTCTCTGCATTTCCAAGGATGTGCTCAGCCTGCCTCTAAATGCACTGCAACTCATGGCTTATTCCAAGAGTTCTTTTTCTTGTGGATTGCTTTTCTGTGGCACATAGGCAAATAAATTGTCAAATGCCCTGAAAAGTGCTGTGAGCACAAGCACGTAATTAGTTTTAGGTAGAGCATTCATTAAAGCCAGTCAGTGAGTTCCTCAAGAACCTTGTAAGTGATCCCCAGGATCCTGGGCTGCTGCAGCATCCTGATGTATCCATCCTGCATCTGGGAGAGGAACCAGCTGCAAAAACGGTGTGTGAGCTCTCCTAAAGGCTGTGGGCAATGAAAAGCTCTGCTGAAAAAGGAGAAGGGTTGTCTGAAGTGATGGAGCATCTCAGGGACTGCAAGTGGTTTCAAGCACTTTCTCCCTTACTTAGATCAGGTTAAATTCATTTTCTACCTTTAAGTAAGTAGGAGCTGAGTTTTAATTGTGGCTGCCTACGGGTCAGCTGCAGCTTGGGCTTGTGATTGATTGGGTCCTCCAGAGCAAGCCCAGATGAGCACAGGACAGTCAGCAGGAGCAAACTCAGGCCAATTAGTTCCCAGTGCTATCGGCAATGCTATGGGAAATCCATTTTTTTATCAGTAAGACTGCAGCTTGCATCAGCAGTCTCCATTCCTCATAAGCAGATCATTGACTTATAAATTCTTCTGGTATCTTTGGGATGTTTTTATCCTCCAGCCTATTGCATGTACTAAATTTGAGGGGACATATCAGTAGCTGTAGCAGTGGCAAAGCTAATATTTTCTTTCAGAGTATTGTGTTATATGTCAGCTGAAACAGCAAATGCATTTTTGTGGTGTGTTTTGCTGTCAGAGAATTGCATATAAGACTCAGCACATGCTCCCACTAGCAGCCTGTGTTCCTCCTTCTGATTTAATGGGGTAAATGATCAAGGTCCCTAAAACCGGGCTGAAAACTCTGTTATGTATTGCTGCTCATTTAGAAAGCAGTAAAGCTTAGTGAATCAAGGCAATTGATTAAGCATCTATCCTAAATTAAAACAGAGCAGATCTTCATGCAGTGTCACTGGTAACATGTTTATGGCACTGAGTGTTCATTGCTGTGTCCTTCAGCTCAAACACATCCGGCTGCCTGAGGAGTGGCTGTGGGACTCGGTGCTGCAATTCCAGGGGGCTGGAGCTGGTGTGGGCCAGGACTGCTGAACTTCTGGCACACCATCCCATGCAATCAATTCTATTCCTAATGTCCTGCCTCTGCTGGGAAGTTGGCCTCATTCTGCAGCTCTCTTGCAGCACTCAATCCTGCGAGGAATACGAGGTAACCCCTCACCACTCCCCTTCTCACAGGTGAAGAACATCCTGACTCCTGCAAAAGTTTCACTGCCCTGAGTAACCCTTCTGTTCTTCACTCAAATGGGCTTTGTTTATTCGATGCTTTAAATATCCTTGCTCTCTTAAAAAATGCTTGTTTGCATTGTCTTTCTGAAAATTTTGCTAAAAAAAAAATAACTAGGAAAGAGAGCAAGGAAATGATAATTGATGGTTAAGTTTGTAAAGTATGAAAATGGAACAGGAAAATTAGAACCTCCTTGGTCTAGAGAAGTTTTAGAGCAGAGCTGATTACGGTGTAGAAAAACCATTTCAGCACATCACCACATCTAATAAATGCCCAGAGCCCGTGGATATTGCATGTGCACCACTACACACCAACATTTCTGTGCCAATATGCTTGAATTACTCCTGCATAAATGATTCATAGGTAAATTAACGAGTGTATTTAATGTGTGGTTTAGAAGGTGCTTAGTGAGTGTGCATTTGATGTGTTTTTCAAGAAAGCTGAGACTTAGGGGCCAGTGTGCTGATGTGACTTCAGACAAGCATCTTGTAAAAGCAGGTCAAATGATGGGAGAAGTTCTGATCCCTTCCTCATCTGCATGTTCAAGTGCATAGGTTGTTATTTTTCTGACAGCCCCATCATTTATTATCTGTGCCATATCTTTTTGGCTGTAAAATAGTGCTGTTTCCCCGTGACCAGGCAGTTGTTCTGTGAGGGCTGTCTTTCATCAAATCCATGTACACTGTCAGACACGGGAGGCTTGATCCAGGCTGGGAGCCAATCGTGTTGCTGCTGGCAATAAGATGCACAATGAGATTTACTCTTCTAATGAGAAGAAATGAATCCATCAACACTGTAAGAGAAACAAATGCACCTTCTCGCATCATCAAGGGACATTCATATTTTCAATAGTGATAGATGGGCATTTGAAGTACAAAGGTATTTTATCCTTATTATCAGTCCCTGTCAGCTGGGGCTAAATGTCATATCCTGTGAGTTGGATTAAAGCAAGGACAAGCAGAAAGAGGTTGAGGTTTTCAGCAGATTAGATGTGTTTGCATTCACAGATCCATTTAAACGAAGTGCTTATTGTTTGAACATTTTCAAGATCTTCTGCAGTGTCATGATTCGCCTCAGGTTACTCAAATTGCACTTTTCATGCAAGAATTGATGGAAGTAAGCACTGGTTATGCCATATCCCTGGTGGGAGTTCACAGCCACAGAATACATACCCTGATTGGTGCTGGGGTCTTTCCTTTTGGATGAACGCAGCTGTGGAGAGTCAGCCCTTCCCTGGTCCTTTCTATCCCATCGTGATGAATGTAGGACTGCAGATTATCCACACAGACCCTGGGAGTTAAATAGACTGTATGTATTAAGTATGCAGCTGTTCTATGACTAATTTATGCCTTAATACTTTGCTTTTATCACGAGCGGTGGCGTGAAAACAGTGAGTAAGATGTTAACAAGAGGCTCTGCCTTGTTTTTGAAATCTCCTGGTAATGTCTCAATTCAGGCATTTTAATTTGGGTGGTTTTCCTTCACGTTACAAAGATAAGGCAGAGGAGGAAGGGGATATTTTTGTCTTCTGGCTGTGAAAAAAGTTTTTCTCAGAAGAGAGTTATGTGGGAGCAGGATGCATCTTAGCTCCTGCTTAAAAGCTGCTTTGGGTCAAGTAGTGAGCAGGTCTGTATCAGCTCTCTAAGCACTTGGCAGATATTTTATCTCCGTGCTTTTTAAAAGTACCTGGTTGACATTTGGCTCCAGAGATGAGATGTTTTCGTTTATCCAGATGTCTTGGATATATTTGTGGCCAGGATGTCTTCCCTGGGGTGTTGGTGCTGCCGAGCAGCTACAGACACGGGAATGTAATTGCTGTGTTTTCCCTGGCAAAGCCCACACCTCGGATAACCCTTTAGCAGTGCCGCTGCTTGGAAATGAGGAGTATCATAATCCACATTCTCAGAGAACCAGATAAAATCAGAGGCAGAGTGGGATGAGGAAGCAGAGGGCTTTGGGGAGGAGGTGGCTCTGTGATAACGTCGTGGTGGGCTGGGGGTCAGCGGTGCAGATAACCCGGGGCTGAGCACACGCTGCTTTTCCTGCCTCTTGCTTTCTCAGCCTTTTCATTAAGCTGGAATAATGCTTAGGTACTCCTGCTAGGCATTGTCAGTTTTTTTCTTAGCTAGATTTAAACATTTATAGCACCTAAAACGTTCGAATTGGTGAAGTAATCTCTGTACAAATGTAGCTCAGCTCTGCTTCCCCATCCTAATGTCTCTGAAACGGAAGCATAATGCTTATTTTCCATGTGCCTGTCTGCCTCCCCCATAAGGAAACCCCTTGCATTTGAGTTGTTCCAAGTCCAACAGTGCCAGAATGTATTTTTGTGAAATAAAATGGCTAATTAGATCACATAAACTTTCAGAATGTAAAAAATGAAACTGTAAAACAAGCAGCTGTGCACTTGAGGTTCATCCAACCCCTTCTGCACAAGTTGCATTTTGATCAGCCTGAAGACTGGGAGTTCATGGCATTCCCCCTTTCCGTGATCCAGCCTCGGTGATGTTCTTGAGGAACTGTCTTCTTTAAAGAATGGAGCATTTAATTCTGTTGGGCAGCAGCCCAGTTGTGGGAGTTTTTCTGTAACACCATCTTGTAAACATCGATACAAATTCACCTCTCTGTGCTATGCAGAAATGATGTCTCTAAAAAATTTTATAGCCATCCTGTCTCTAAAGGAACATTCTCCACAAAATGAGAATTCAGAGCTTAGTCTCCTTAATGTGGGAAGGAAGAATGCTGCCACCTTTCTTTGTGCAAGTTTCTTACAAAGAACTGATTTGCAAGAAAGGAAAGGAATGTCTTTCAGAGGGAGGAAGGTGTCTGTTCCTTACTGCTGTATTCTGCCATGTACTAAATAACTCTTTGCCAGACAGAGAGCATTTATCAGTATCCCTGCATTCCCACCAATGCTGCAGAGTGCCTTGACCTCCAAAATTGTGTTCTCCAAAGATGGGAGACATCTCTGTGCATCCTGCTGGCCTCACAAGGACTGTGGGTTGTGGTTGATGTTGCATTTTCTGCTGGCCCAGACTGGTGAGCCAGGAGGGATTTCATAAATAAGTGTTCTGGCAAGACAGCTCAGACCTCATCAGTTCCCAAATTCATCTGGCCCAGGCTCGGACACAGCCGGGCAGGAATGTGGAGCTTGGCTGTCCTCAATTCCCAACTTCCCACCTCAAATGCACGGGGAGTTTCTTAAAATGCAGAGAGGCCCCAGCATGTGCTACCCAAGCCCAGATTTCTCTTTTCTTTTCCAGAGGTTTATGTGCTTGCTGAAAAATGATTACTGTTCTTAAGAGTTTGCATCATCAATATTTGCATTTGTTTTTTAAAGTATTTAAAAAATTTTAAAAAGGAACTATTAACACACACAAGCAGTTACTGTACTGAGAGGGGGAAAATAACTTGAAAGATACAGTTATTAGTGTCAGGATTTGATTTTCTTCTTTTTAAACAACTAGGCTTCTGAAATTATGAGGAGATGTCAGCGATAATTAGAGAATTCTTAGATTCGCAGTGCAATCAACAAGTCATTTGTGTAGTTTTCCTTTCCATTCTGAACAGTTTTAGAAAGACAGAAAATCATGTGTTTATAGAGATACATGTATAATATTATGTATTTGTGCTTAATGTCTGCTAATCTCCATACTTCATAGGAAGAAAAAAACTTTTTCTAAAGAGTTTTCTTCTTTTGAGGATTTTTGCATCTGACGTAGAACATCCCCCTGTGTTTTGCAGCTGTTATTTTTTACCGTGTATTCATTTCCATTCACTGACAATGTGCTACTCTGAGACCTGTGCATGTAAACTGCTCTTGAAAACACTCAGTGCTCAGAAGTCCTATTGAAATCAATATGAGAATAGAGAAAAAATACTTGCCAATTTGAGCTCTGGGTGCCTACAAATGCAGCTGTAGAGTGGTAAAGATTAGAAAAGCTCAAACATTCCTGCTATTATAGTTTATAGAAATGTGCCATAATGGTGTGGAATAAATATGTGGGAATAAAATCCATACCTCAGCTTAACTTCCTCAGGTAATTAATATTGCCATCATCATTTTATGGATGGGGGAAAAAAAAAAAAGAGGCAGTAGAGGAACTGTAGTTTCCCCAAGGCAGGAAGGTACATTTGGAGCTGATGCTGAAATTCAGGCTGGCTTGATCTCTGCTCCTCTTTGCTGAGGTCTCTGGAGCCAATGCTGAAGCAGATGCTGTACTTAATTTTCATGTTCTCTTTCACTTGAGTGAGGAGCACAGTTCCTTCTCAGCTTTCTACCTCGTTAGTGAGAAGTGAGAGATATTTCCACCGGGCAGTTCAATCCATTGAAAATTCGAACTGTCGTTTTTCTCTTCCTTGACTTCACAAGCAACCTCTGTGTCCTTCTGCTCTTTTGAAAGTGTTTTAGCCTAAAGTGCATGGAAATTTCAGACTTGGGGAAAAAAAAAAAAGCAGTTTGACATACTATCACAGATATCTGGAGATGTGAGGTTTTCTCCAGAAATTACAATCTTTTCTGAGCCTTTTATTTCAATTAAAACAAGAGGAATGTGCCGTGTTAGTGCAGCTCTCATCGTGGCTGCCCCACTGGCACAGGTATGGCTGCGTGATGTGAGCATCCCAGGGCTGTGCAATTCCTGGTGATTGATCCTGGGAACATCTCTGGCAGTATCCTTGGGAATAGTGGCATCAGCTCCTGGCACTGCTGCCTGGTCCCACGGTGTGTGCCCAGCCCAGCCTGCAGAGCAGGTTCTGGCTGCTGACACAGAGAGGAGTGCAAGGGCTGGGTTGTCTGATCACAGAAAAGAACATTCCTATCCCAGAAAGAGCATGGTCCTTCCCCATTCTTAATACCTGGAGGGAGGCTGCTGCTGGAACAGCCAGGGAATAAAAACTAGGGGGAAATGTCAGACTCCTGTTGAAAAAATAAGGGCAAGAGACAGAAGTTGGTTTGCCACAGGTTTCACACCGAGAAGTCTCAAATAGAATGTATTTCTCAGCATGTTAGGACTAATAAGAGCATTTAGTTATTTATACAGAAGAGCCGAGAGTGGTTCACAAAGAAGAATAAACATTAAATTACCATAATTCTTCCTTCTTTCTTTACAATAAAACGCGTAAAGGAGCTCTAAGAGCCCAGGAGAAAACACCAAGAAAAATTTTTAGCTCAAATGAAAGCAAGGGATTTTTCTTCTTAAGCAAAGTTTTCAAAGAAAATACTATTTAATATTTAGGCCTTGAAAAGCAGATGCATTCCTTTGTCACAGTCAGTTCAGCATACCAAAAGCAGTCAGCTTTTACTGTGAAAATGTCCACTCTGAGTTACATTAGGGTTTTTGTTTCGGGGTGCAGTGTTGTAGGGCCAGAGTGTAAATGGATTTTGTCTAAGGTGAGGCTCTAATGAAGGAATTTATCTTCAGCTCTAGAGCTGGTTTTGTTTCACACAGTCAATATTCCAACATTTCTCTCAATCTTTGCCTTCACTTCTGTTGCTGGCCCAGCGAAAGGGAGGCTGCAGGCGCCGGGCACTTGTGCCTGTCAGTGCCATCCCTGTTCCTGTGCCCACCTGGACACACAGAAAGGCTTCCCTGGCGGCCAAAGGCTGCTGGTATGGAGTGCTAGAGGAGAGCAAGGAGCAGAGATTATTGGTGAAGGGTCGCAGAGTTCCCTAATGAGCCCTTAGGTGGAAGGGATGTTTGAAGCCCGTGCTGGAGGAGCACAGCCCACATTAATTTATGCAACCTGGTGCTGTTCAAGAGGACACAAACAGACAGATGAGCCTACTTTGAAAGGTAGCCAAGATCTTCCTTCTTTTTTTTCCAGTAATCCCTTGATGTGTTGGAGAAAAGGAGACAGGGGAATATAATGTGTTTTAATTCAGTGAGTGTTGTGCAGGAAGAACAGACTATGACCTGATTTGACTGAAATACACACAAATGTTCACCATTTCCATGATGGGCATTAGTCCAACCATTACCCAATATGTTGAGTTGAGGGTGGGAGAATATATTGTATGAATGCAGGTTAAATAAGAGCATATTCTGTCATTATTTTTGTTTGTACAGCTCCCAGCACAATGAGTACAGGAGTTGCCCTCATTAGTAGCATTGCAATAGGAATAAAAAAACCCCATAATAATAAAAGAATTTCAAAGTAGAAGGAATAAGGAAACAACAAACTTGCAGAATGTTAAATTACTCTTTGTTTTCATTATATTTTTAAATGCATGATAAGCTGAAGGTATTTGAGTCTTTTAATCATAAAGCATTGTCAAGACAACTGGGTCAATGTGTATCTTTGATGACTGCCTTTAATTGGGGAGGGAGGGCAAATCAAGAAACTCTCTCCTTCAGGAGTAAAGACAATAGCACTAGCAGAATAGTCAAAAATATTTTAAATTGATTTTTTTTTCTCCATTTAAGAGACATTAGACAGGCTTCTTCAGCACTGTGCAGGCTTGAAGAGAATGAGAATAACAGGAACTCATTTAAATTCCGAATGCATCCCTGTCTGTGTAACCAGCTTGTTGTTGTACTCTGCAGAATTGTTCGATGTGGATTAATATTGTTGACTAAATTTACAGAGTGCAGGGAGGGGAAGATTGAACTTTCCTGGGGTCTGGATTTTCACTTGTTTCTTGAAAGGAGGGCAATAGATGCAGATTATTTGTGCTTAGAAGGAAAAATTAAAAAAAACAAAACCACTGACTATTTGCTAAGGGCAGAGAGAGGGCACAATTTACTTTAAGTGATATCTCCACATTTAGCTACTGGAAGAGCAAGTGCTTGGGAAAAAACCACATGGTGCTCAAAGCTCTCTCCTCCTATTAAAATAAAATAAATCTGTCCGTGCTCAGCAGTCAAGATGGAACATTAATTAATGCAATGCTGAAATCACTAGGAACAAAACTGAAATTAATCCCTTAAATATGCTATTTTTATTCCAAGACTTTCGCTTCTCTTCCCAGCCTGGATATATGTGTTTCTCTGCAAAAGTGGAGCAAATGTACAAATGTTGACAGCATGAAGACCTCCCCGTGATGCTCTGTCTCTCCAGGGGACAGGAGAGCACTGAGCCTCCCTTGCTCTCCAAATGAGCCTTCAGGAAGAGCTGTTTCACCAGGGCTGGTGGTGGAGCACTTGCCCATTGCAGCAGCTACAGCTGGGTTTTGTGGATGAGTTGGGAAACTTCTCCAGGCTTGGCCAGTCAGATGTGGTGAGGCAGGGAAAGCGATGGACCCGGCTGATTCTACAATAAATAGAGTACAAAGTGTAGGTGAGACTTCAGGAACGCCAGGCATATCTGCTAATTATTTTAATTTCTTATTGCTCACTGGAGCCAGATCAATTAAGAGGAGAAGGTGATAGTAATTACTGTCTGCGATGCAGACTGTCTAATTCCTTCTGGGTTGCAGGGAAGGGGGGGATAGTCAGTGAAACCCAAGGCCCCCCGAAGGAAAAGCCTTTGTGCAGTGTCTAATTAGTCTGTGGAACTCGCTGACACACAACATCGTTGGGAAGTTTCCAAACCTGTTTGGCCGGAGCAGTTGGGACAAGGAGGACAAGCAAATACAAGCAGGTGAATTGCTGGAGCCTGGTTTCCTGCTGGGACATCTCCTGGAGCTGCCTTCTGCAGAGCCTGTGGCAGCAGTGCTGGGCATTCCAGGGGACTCCGGGGTCTGGCAGGAGCTGAGCTCGCACTGCAGCTCTCCTGGGTGGAGGTACTTACACAGTTTTCTCTGGAACTTGTTGAAAAACGTTCTTGAGATCTGTGTCTTTCTGGCAAGGTCAGCTGAAGTGGGCTCAAACAAAGCTTCTGGAGGGGAGTGAGTGAGGGGAGCACAGGGACACTGAGGTTCTTTAATATTGGCTCTTTGAGAAATTAGGCTAAAGCACCGCACAGCCATAAATCCAGGGAAAGGCATATTCTCCTGGGCTGGTAAATCTGCAGATTTTGCTAAGTGGTCATCAAGACAGTTGCTGGATTATTCCATGACTGCCAACAACAGACTCTTTGGAACTTTGCTCCAAATTGGATGTTTCAAAAGAGTATTACAGATGTGATAAGAAGGGAGATGACTGTAGTGCCCTGCTCCTGTATAACAATTTCTGTTACTCCTTATTATTCCTTGTAATTCCTTGCAAATCAATATCTCTGCAAATCAAATATTCCTTGTAAATCAAAAAGAGGGAGAAGACATGAGGCAGTGATGTTCATACAGGCCATAAAACCAGTGCCCTGATGCACTCTCTCCACCAGGAAAGCCTTCCATAAAATAAAAATCCCCAAATACAATTTTTAGCCCTTAACTTCTTTTATTTACTTTTGGAGTGCAAGGTTCTTCCCATCTTTTCATTCCCGCAGCTGCAATATTACTTTTGTGTCTGTGAACTCCAGCTCTCAAGTTTTGTGCTGGTAGGAGTGGGAAGTAATTTGTTTTAAAAAGAAAAGCAAAGCAATGTAAATGTGTCACCTCTGGCTTGTCTCAGAGCTGATCTGTACTGTGGAAACCATGAGAACTTGAGAATTGATTTGGGCATTGGTGCTTCCCAAGACAAATCTGATTCTTTCTCATTCTCTCCTCAACTTAGCTGTTTCCACAACTTTTTCTCCTCCTCCATGGGGCTCAGGCTGTGTCAGTTCTGCAGCCACCTCCAGTTGCTGCAGATGTTTCATTATAGATGGGCCTGGCAAAACTCTGGGGCCAAGCAATGTTTCTTTAGCACCATTACTTTAAGGGTCATTTCAACACCCTGAGTTACCTCTTGACTTGTTGATGGACCACTGATCTGTGAATTTGAGGCAAATCTATGTAGATCAGTGGCCAAGGTTGTCCTCGTTTTGTTTTGTGGGTGATTGCAGTTGTGCCTCGATGACTGTGGCAGTACTTTTTCCTAGGCTTGCCATTTAGCAACATTTTTTCCTGCACTTTCTTCCTATTTCACAGCCGCTTCCAACAAAAAACTTTCTCTGTTATCTGTCTTGCCAAAATGTAATCCTGTCCTGTTGCCATTTCCATGTGTGGTGCCATGGAGGAAGGACAGCTTTCAGCTCCTGCACTGTCTTGGAAGGAGAGGAGAGCAGGCTAATGGTCATTTAATGAGCTCTTCCCAGCAGATGCTAATATGCCCAGAAATAACGTGGCACAAACACAGCTTTAATGAATGAAGAATGTGGAACAGGCTTTATTATAATTTTCAATTTGCTTTTGAGTTGAGCAAGCTGCATGAATACCCAAAGACATTCCTCTCTATTTGTCAACAGATGAATGCCCTCCGAATTGTTAAGGGCAACATTTTGTGAGCAGAGAGATGTTAGCCCCAGGCGTCTTGGCTAAATTGCAGTTTGGGTAATTCAGTTTCACCTGCCTGAATTCCCCCTGCAGTTTCTGTTGGATGTGGAGCTCCTGCCCCGCGCTGCTGTGCAGTCGTACCATCCGCTATTAAACAGCTGCTGCCCATAAGTAGCTGAAACATTTTGGGATCCTCTGGGATGAATAGCTCTGTATAAATATAAAATGATACCATTACCATGTTTGAAGTAAGATTTAATATAAACAAACGATTGTTTCAGTAGATGGTGCTCAGCTGAGTTACAGCAGCTCGGGGCTCTGGGGAAGCAGTGGAGTACCAGCAGTCCTCCCCTCACAGCACTCTGTGTATGAGGTTTTTCAAAGGAGGGAGTGAGGAGAGAAAGCTTTTTCCCCTTTCCAGCTGAAGAAGGGAATTATGCCTCTGAGGCAGTGGAAGTGAGCGAGCCAGCTGCTGCTTCCCAGAGCAGAGCCCACAGGCTTGGGCAAAACCATCTCTTTCCCCTCGCCAGAAGGGGAGCTGGTAAAGGGATGTATTTTCTGTACCTTTGGGGAGAGGTTCATTACCACCTTCCCAGTGTTCAAGGGGATAGAAGAGTGTGGCCATGAGAGACCATAGCTGGTTAACAGTCTCTATACCAGGTTATAAAGTGTATTTTTCAGGCTGTGCTGTAACTCCTGGGAAGGAGCCATTTCCATGGATGCTCTCGTAGGTCAGTCTTTATAGCTGCTATTGAGTTATCACCCAGCACAGTGGCAGTAATGACCCTGTGGTTACCTTCCAGACACCAGCTTCTCCGATTTCTTGAAACATGTCTTCCCACAAAAGTTCAAAATGTCACTCACTTTACACTAATGAGAGGAAATTGTGCTGTAATCTCTGGACAGGGATTTGTTTAATGCATACAGCCAGCCAGGCTGGACAGCACCCAAGTTTTGCAAACGAAACATTCTTCTCAATAAACATCCTTTTTGCTCACAGCATACTTGGTTTAATACAGCAGGTGCCATCAAAAATGTGCCATTCAATGACAGAATCATTAATATTTTCAATGGTATTTTTGATAACTCCACAGTCCAAGCATTAGTGAGGATGCAAATTCCATCACTAATGGCAAAGTTATTAAGGCACTGAGCTGCACGTCAAATAAATAAGTCATTTCTAGGTATTACAGGGAAAAGAGAAAGTGCTGATGTAGAGCCAGGCCAGTGGAGATGGAGGAAGCTGTTCTGCAGTGGCACAGCCACATATGCCCTCTGCCCCAGGGATGGGAAGTGCTGGAGTCAACCTTCTTGCACCCTCTGTCTGTAGAACAGATGCAGCGTGATCCTGGAGCTCCTGGCTGGAACTCTTGACTGTGGACTCCTTACCCAGAGGATTGGAGAGGCTCCCTTGCAAGCATGTAGCCTGTGCAGCCTCACTAAAATATTCTTATTGAATAAATGCAGTATTTAAAAGATTACCCTCTGTGTTTCCGACGGAAACCTCTACTTCAAACAGCTCCTTTTTTGTTGCTTACAGGAACTCCAGGAGAATCGCTAGATTTACCATCTCATTATCGCCTTCGTGGGGATGCTTCTTTTCTATTAGTGTTTTCATGTTGCCTGGCTGAAAAATGAGAAATAAGTACATAGAGACCTCTGAACAAAAGAAACCATGAGATGGATCCTCAGCTCAAGCCTGGTATTTAACTGTGATTGTAATCAGGGGAGCTGTGCTGAGTGACATCACCAGCGATGCTGGGCAGGACTCAGGGTGGCTGCTGTGGCTGATCACTGACTCTCTGAAAAGCTTCTGTTTCTGAATGTCTGAACTGAGCATTAAGTGCTCTGCAAGGTGCACGCTGCTTCCTGATGTGTCATCTTCTGAGTTGCTGAGAAACCTCTCAGAATTCTGAGTTACTGTCGAACAGAGGTTCAGAGCATTGCAGGTTCGGTGGCACAAACCACCTTTCTTAGGAAGCTCCTGTCACACAGCCCGTGCCCCATTTTTCTGAGGGGAGTGCTTCAGTCCCTTAGTGTTGGTCTCAAAATGAGGTGATGAAGTCAGCCCCGCTGTGCCCCCATTCTGTGTGCAGTTGGTGCAGAAATGCCCCTTCTGGGTCACTCACCAGCTTCCAGGTGTGCCTGTCTTTGCCCATTACAGAGGAGCCCAGACGTGTCTACAGTGGATGGAAATGCTCCCAGAGGGCATTACAATATTTCCATCCATGGCTTCTTGCCTTGACTGTATCACCAGCATGACTTCTGCTGGTGCTGATGCTTTTAAGAATCCTGAATGCTTTATGTACTGGGGTTTTATGTGATTTGTCACTGGGAGGTCACAGTCTTTTTCATCTAATTATTTTCTACTGATAATTACTACTATTATTTTATGCTTACTGTTTTATGATGCCACATAGGGACAGAGTCCTACTGTGCTAAGCACAATGCAAACCATAATAAAGAAATGGTGCCTACATTAAAAAATTCACCAGTGTGGTATGAGCTATGATCCATCATTGGAATAGGCAGGAGGAGGAGGAGAGCTTATGGTGATAATTAAATATGATGGGCAGGATGCAGCCTCCAACTCCCATTTCTGAAACAAGGGCAAGCGTTTACACCCACAATTATCACGACTGGGCAGCAGCAAGCACTGAAACACCTTTTTACCATTTCAACCAAAATGGGACTGTAGTTGTCAGTTTGATGACTCAAGAAAGTAGAAAGCTGTGCTGTGAAAAATGAAAGAGAAAGATTGTTTAGGGTCCAGCTTTAAGAATGGGCTGATTTCCTTTTGAACAGTCAGTAGTTAAATAATAGTTAAATAAGGGAGAATATATCGGATTTATGTGCAGAGAAAAGCTCAGAATCATCTTCTACATGGTATATTGCTCATACAGAAAGATGGAACTTGGTAAATGAAAAATAAAGAATCCTTATTAGCCTGTTTGTCACAGATTTCCATAAAATGTAAGTCTGGCTGCAGTTCACCACCTTACCCAAGCAACACATTTAATTTCTGCGTCAGGAAGTACAATTTATTTATAAACCAGGAACAGGTTGGTAGGGCGTTCCTTAATCTTGCTTTGGAAGTGGTGATGGTAAATTTACCAAGTGTCTCAAATTGAATCAACATTTTATAGGAGTTACAACTGTCATTTTTATAGTGAATAAAGAACTAGGAGAATGAGGGGGAAAATACCGAGTAATTAGCTGCTGAAATCACCAGCAATGTTTTGCAGACTGAAGGCAGCGCCGTGATTTACGAAAGCGTACAGCTGTAAATATTTTGATGTATATATGTTTGTGTTTATATAGCTATAGATATGCTCCTCATTCAGGCAGTGCTGCCTTCTCCACTTTTCCATCACTTAAAGCACCACGGAATGCATCCAGGATCTGTCCTCACACGGGGCTGGTCCATCCTTTGCTGGATGTGGGGCTGCAGTTCTCCCCCGTTGCTGTTACAGCAGCAGCCCCTCTCCAGTCCCCCCAGCTTTATTCTCCTGCTGATTTCTGGAGCTCGTTCCTCTGCCCTCTGACGCACCCCGTGCTTCAGGAGGTACCAGGCGTGTGACAGTCACCAGGGCTTTGATCCTCAGTCTGGTACGAATGAAATGCAGGAAGAAATAGAGAAGCTTTTCAAACAGAGAGCAGCCGCTGACTCATTGTCTTCTCGGGGCGTGAGCAGGGCCTTCCTGAGAATTCCTGTGGACTTCAGGAGATCCAGCACTGCTTTAATCTGGCCGTTTGATTACAGTTCCCAAGGCAAGCCTTTCAACTCCACTTTCTGGCAAACAGAACTTTTCTTGGCCTTTCACTGCAGTGTTCTTTCAGCAGTGCCTTTGCATCACCTGCTATCAGAGCAGGCTGCTTTAAAGAGCCTGAGACCTCACCCTCAAGTTAAAAGGGAATTTCAGATGATTTTACTGGCGCTAAAATTTGGCAGAGTTTCATGGGCCAGGATAACAAAAGGAATCGATCTGTGTAGTCAATAGGTCTCCTGCCCACTTCTCCCTGTTCAACGACAAATCCCTCACAGAGAGAGAGGTTCTGGAGAGCTCCAGCCTGACATCCTGCTCCCCAGCCTCTGCTGGAGAACATAAACCTGGTGCACTGGGACACAAATACTGCACTGATCTCAGCAGGATGCCAAAGGTCCTCCGAGCTTTTTGCTCTTCTACCACCTTTAAACAAAGAGATCCCCATTATTTTTGCCTCTGAACAGGGCTATCTGTTCACCTTCCACGTGCTACTAGCAGGGCTGCTGTTCCTCTCGAGGGATTCAGCCTCCCTTCCCAGTTCTGGCTGGAGTAATTCCTCACACAGTCTCTTTCCCAAACCCTTTTTGCTTTGAATTGTCCCCTTTAGCTCCAAGCTCTGGTGTTTCATCACTCGATCCAGTGGCATCGGGGTGAGCAGTTTAGGTGAGGATTGTGTTGCTGAATATCATGTATAGCTGAAAGGTGCTTAAATGGGTATTTGCCTTCTGACTGCTTCAGGTTTTGTAATGTATCATGTTCATAAATTGGTATTGGGAAATTGTGTGAAACAGGAAATTTTGGGAGGAACCTATGAGGCAGTGGAGAGAAAGCATTCCTATTTGATTCTGGTCAACAAAAATAGCCTGTTTTTCTGTGATTCTCTTCTTCAATGAAAAGTAGAGCACTGGAAACATGTATTCCCATTTGTCATAGCTAAACAGCTTGCTCTGATGGTTAAATGTAAGAAACAGGTATGTCATGTACAATAATAGTCTGCATAATTAATAATGATACTTATGGCTGTGAGCATCATTTCAAGAGGAATAGAGGTAAGCAGCATCTAACAGTTTGAGAAAGGAGTCAGGATAAATGATTTATCCAGTGGTTTGTATGGAGGAGGGGTTGAGCTTTGCTCTGGAGCAGCGAGTGAGTGGCATCCAGAGATCCAACCTTGCCCTTGGTATACCTGGAAGGCGAAGGGAGACACAGGTCAGGGCTGTTTGCCCGTCTTACCTGATTTATTAATTTGTCAGCTCAAAGAATCACTGTAGTATGGCACTTGTCCAAGTTACAAGCTAATATGTGGAATTACTTTGAAACCAGTGGGAATATTGCAGTTAGATTAAGAAGGAGAAGCAATTTTCCTGTGGTAGGATTAAATATAGCAGCAGAGCAGTATTTTCATATTATTTTATTTATTGACGATTTTTTTAAAAGCCCACTTAAATTTTAATGGTCATTTTAGTGCAATTAGGTCATCAAGTAGTTAATGGTTCAAAGAATTTTTAAAACCCTTCAAAGTTTTTAGACTAAATATTACAGAATATCACTTAACACGTTGCCTTGCTTTAAAATGTAGCATTTCCAATGCGTGTTTGACATGCTTGGGGCTATTCCAAGTCTTGATACTCAGAAGGAACCAACTGCAATATTAGGCTTTAATGTTTTATGATGAGATTCAAGCTGTTTACGAGGTATGTAGGAAAAGTGGATTATATTTTGTCACAGAGCATGTTCTCACCCAGTGTTAGGTACCTGACTGTAATGGGACAGGTTTAGCTCCTTCCCAACAAAAGGAATATAACACAGCTCTCAGAAAATTCAAGAATATATTGCCTGTGTTGAATGAATTGGATTGAAAAATGTAGCTGGGAGAACCATCAGATTTTCAGTTCTGATCTAGCAAAATGTTGCTCTCTGGCCTGCTCCTCTTGTCCCCCATCCTGGAAATGTGCAGGAATTAGGCCATCGAGGATGAGATTTGTCCAGTGTTACTGCATTAAGAGCACTACATGCACTGTGTAAGCTGGATCCCAGAAATGTCAATTCAGTTTATCAAATGCGTGTTTTTAAGTCATTTCTGTATGTTGTCTTCAGCCTACCCTAGAACCTTCCATTTGTTTCTCCCCAAGCAAATAAGTGCTTTTAATATTTATCTATATACACTAATTATGCATAGTTCTGCTTTTATCATGCAATTTCAGTTAATTTGGGTTTCCTGTAATAGTTTCTTAGATTATTATTTAGTTGGATGTTAATACCTTCATAAAACAGAAGAATGATAGCTTGATTTTTTCTTTCCTCCTCTATAACGGGTGACCATTCAAAATGGAGCAGCTGTAGTGACTGAGAACTGTTAATATCCAGGGTGTGAATTACAGCAAAAGGACTGTAAAATGCGATAGAGTTTCAGACTTTGATAATAAAGATTCATCTCAGATCACCCGAGATTATAAAGGTGTTAAATGACTTCCTTTCTGTGCCTTTCTAATATTTCAGATTTCATAGTAGCATCACTGTCAAGATCTATTTGACATTCTGTAACACTTCCTCAAACAACAGCCTGTCTCTTCTCCTGACAGGGAGCATGCTTTGAATGAAAGTTCATTAGTCTATTGAAACATCTCAGTTAATTGCTAAGCCAGTACCCAGAATTGTCAAGTTCATATTTCCATCTGTGCCACAAGCATAGCAATAAAGAATTTTTTTGGACAGGTTAATTTGCCTAAAATACCGTGTAGTCAATCAGAGGAACAAAGTTGTTGATGGGAGCATCTGTCAAACTGGAGCTTTCATCAGAGCTGTCCCTCTCTGCGAGACAAACATCTCTGGCTTCCACGAGTTGGCAGAAATACAGCAAACAATAACAGCAGCTGCACTAGAATAATGTTATTCTGCTGCTAAACACCAAACAGCTGGGTGTTGCATTGGTAAGAATGCTTTATAGTTTAGCTTCTTATGAAAATAAAATCCAGTCATTCAAATATAGCATTGTTTTAATATTTAATTTAGATTGTTTATATTATTTGCATTTTGTTAATTTTACATTTCATATAATTTGCTTGAAAATAGCAGTTTCTTGGAAATTGTGTATGTACATGTGCGTGCATAAAGATTCCTAATACGGGGTGTTTTTCTTTAAAAAACAAAACAAAAGCAAATTAAATGTCTTCATAAAGAGCAAATTAAATGTATAAACTGAAATTATTTAAATGAGCTGGGAACTTGCACTGAGATTTCCAAGGCATGCACTACATGGCCCGCAGTGTGCCATTAATTTTCTGACAATCTGAAAGATCATTTAACAATTAAGTTCTGATCTTCTACTGATTTCCCTCATCATCGGTGGTGCACACAGTGGCTGCGTCCAGTATTTGCTACATGAAACACATCAATGTTAATGGAGGGAAAAATACAATAACTCATTTTACCACAAATAACATTTTCATGCTCTAGGAGATGAGCTTGAAATGCAAGTAATTCCAGCTAAATCAGTGGATTTAGCCTAGATTTACTGTGGTGTGAAAGAGGGTAAAATTTGACCAGCAACATTCAGAGCTGCAGAGCATAAAGGGCTGAGATGTGATGAGCATTGCAGTATCCAAAATAAGGTTTCATCTGTATGTTTTCACTGGTTTTGAGTGGAAAAGATGCTCCTTGAAATATTTCCTTGAAAGTGTCTCTTTGTTGTTGACAACTATAAATTTGAGGTTCACCCCAAAACAGAACCAGAAAAAAGAAGGAAAAAAATAAATCACAATCCTCTGCGTGGGAGAGAATTTCTCGACTGTTTTGTAGTTTTTGTGATACAGTGTGAGGCTTGACCTTGAAAATTAAGAGTGCTTAACCATCCAAGAGAGATGTTGCAGGCTGTTGATTTGCAAAGCACTTTTAATATCCTCTTCTAGAGCATGGTGGAAGCGTAGCCGGCATTAATCCTATTTTGGTCCTTCCTTGGGAAGGCGTCGTTCCTCCTCCTGAATAGATTTGCTTTTCCATCATGGCTGGGTTCCCTGGCAACTTCTTCAGTGAAGTCAGACATATGTGTGTTAGAGAGAGAGTGCTGAGGTGGGAATGTCACAGAGCTCCTCCGTGGGATGCAGAGTCCTTGTCCCTGCCTCAGCCTGATGTTCCACAGGGGCTGCGAGGGAAGAGGGGACCAGGTGGGCAAAGAGAAATCTGTGCAACGTTTGATTCCATCCCCCATCCACGCTGCCCTGCCTCTCCCCAGCCCTCTCAGACGAGAAGGGAGAGCAGTTGGCAGGGGAAAGACTTGGGAATGAGAGAATCCATCAATTCTGAGAGAACATAAGCATAGCAGCTACTCTGTATTCTGTCAGGATGTGGGGGAGAACTTAGCTTGTCTTATTAATGTCATATCAACATGTCTTATTAATAATGATAGAATCACTCGATAACATTGAAAAGGAATATAATAAGACCAGCTATGATAAGAGGTCAGGGCACAGAGCAGTTCTTTCCTGAATACAGACATCCATACAAATGTATAGATAGGTTTTCTATCTCCTTTTTTGAGAGTTCGTGCTCTTAGCAAAGTCAACAGAGGTTTGCAGAAAGCCTCTTCTATTTTCACTACCCTGAAATTGTGACTTTTGCCCTTTGAATTGACCTGAGTACCCACATCCACAGATGTTTTCAGGCCGGTAGCCAATGCAATGACTGAAAGTTTATCTCTTTGCCCCAATTACTGTATCTTGTCATTGGAATCAATCTTGTTCTGAGAACCATTTCCTTATTGAAAATCTTTCCAATAAACCCCTGGTTTCATTTACTAGCAGATGGCAGAGTTGGTTGGGTTTGGTTTGGGTTTTTTTTCAAATTCACAGCTTAAATGTAGAGCTTTGTAGGTGTTCTAGGTTTCTACAGAGCTTTGCAGATGGGACTGCAATGAATCCAGGCTGGGAATATGGGGCTGCAAACCTGGATGTTATTAGGAACCAGGACATGCTCCAGCTAAAAAGTCAGTAGTGTTTATTCAAAATGTTGCCAGAGAAGACCTCATCCCAACAGTTTTCTCCTTATTTTAGCACCCATCTTCATAAATCCACCGAGTTGGAAGTGGTTACTTTCAATTTATTGTGTGAACGAGGGTGGCTCCAGGTCATACTTAGCTTATTTGAACTTTTTGTTTTAAAAGAAGGATGACTTTGAGGCAGCTCTGGAATTTTCTATGTGTCTTGTGTAAATTGAGTTCAGTTATGATTACTCATTTTATTTCAAAGCAGAATAATTGACCAGCTGTTAGTGGCCAACTTCTGAAGAGGGGTCTTGATCCTGTGTTAACTTTTTACATTCCTGGAGGACAATTTGTCACGAAACCAACGTAATGTGCTGCTAATGATTACTTCCTCGAGCCCATGGCTCCCTGGGAACCATTAAGCTGGAGGACCATCTGCTCCTGTTAGTCCATGCCTGCCGTTCCTGTGGCCTGACCTGCAGGTGATGTGCAGGGACTTTGGCCAGCACGTGCAGAGCAAGTGCTGGGAGCTGAGGTTTGGGCAGGTGTTTGCCCTGGTAGACTCTCATCCACCGTGATTGAAGCAGTGCTGCAGATCATCAAATCAAGCCAGTTCTGAATTCGAGAGGAATCTGGAAACAGGCAGTTTTGGAGGCTTAGTGGGGTTGTGAAGTCTGTGATCAGAGCCACAAGCTAGGGAAAGTTAAAGAGAAAACAATTTCCCAGACAACAGGAGTAACAGGAGATGTAGAAATTGCTGGAGTCCCCTCTTTGAGGCAGCAGTGCTGTCTTAATTAGCTCCTTTTAGCAGATGAGCTGCGTGTGGAGCCTGGACTTGCACGGCCCTGGGTGGTCACAGGACAGCAGAGGTTGACGCAGCCTCAGGCCCTGAGGGACGGGGAGGTCACGGAGTGGCTTCTGCAGATCACAGGCTGCAGGATTTTACCCCATGACTCCGCTGCTCCTGTAACTTCTGTGCAGTTGAAGTGCTCTTTGCAGACAGGCAGCTCGTCATGATTTCAAAGCCATGGGATAGGGAACGTGTTCCTCCTTGTGACCCTTTGTTCCATCTCCTGAGTGCCTTTGCTGTAAAGACAGTCGCACCCTACAGCTTATTTTCTGCCTTCAGTTCTGGCTATTAATCCTGGCTGTTTCTTTGGTGGGTGGAGTTCCTCTGTACCTCTCTTTTTGCCTTTTGGTGGCACAGAAGCCTTGAATTGTGCTTGTTTGAAGTTCAGAGATCTCACAAACACACGCCATGCCAGAACACTTGCCTGCTGCTGTTCTGCTTATCAGCTGATCTAATAAAACACATTACCTCTTCTATAAACTGTGATAACCCAACCTAGAAACCATCAAGGCTGTGACAAGATCCACAGTGTTGAATTATTACATTGTATGTCATATTTGCACTAACATTTTAGGTGTGCATGTCTTTTTTCTTCACTTATTTCTCTCTGTGAACAGAAGCACTTTGTGGCATAACTATAAGTTATGTCATAGAAGAACGACAGTTTTATTTGCCTTTATTGTCCACCGTGGAAGCATTGCAGGTTTGATTCTAAATTAATCTTTATTGTGTTTTTAAATTTCTCCTTATTCCTTGACATAACCCACTATCTTTCAGACTTAGCTTTGCTGGCTACAATCAATTTATTATTCATAAATTCCCTGTTTTGACAGCAGTAGTCTGGATTCAATTATGCCAAAAGGCCCAGTCATACCAGGCTGCAGTGCTGAAAATGAATTGTTCAATGACGCGATCTGTCTTAGCGAACGTTAAGTGATGCTTTGATAATTATATAGACATACGTAGGCAGCCAAAAAAATAAAAAAGCTTTGGTAACATTTCTTGTTACCCCCCGTGGAAAGCAGCAGAGAACAGTGGAGGAAGATAAATTGACAGATTATTAGCTGAGGCATCTTGTAAAGCCAGCCAGGGCCCACTGCTCCAGCTCCGCTGCCTGCGCCGCTGGAGGCTGGACCGCAGTGGAAGACTGAAGACTGCAGCACTACATGGAGCAGCAGATAAAATTAACACCATCATTTAGTTTTATTTGTTAGAGTTTTAAGTGAGCTGGAAGATAAAAATGTTTAAAATAACCCCTCGGAGAGAGGCTGTGCTGGAGAATCCCAGAAACTTCATATTTCCAAGTGACAGAACTGTACCTCTGCTGGTGTTTTCGTGGAGGAAGAGAAGGGGAGAGCACTCCAGGTTATCTTTCAGGCTGACAGGTGAGAGGATTGACTGTAGGAGTTTTGAAGGCTGCACGGGGTGTCTGTCAGGAGACAGCAGGTTTTGCTGACAGCATCAGATTTACACACTTGCATGGGTAAGCACGTATCCTGTACAGCCAGACAGTGACTAAATGCTGCTCCCTTCCCCAGACTACATTTCCCTTCCAGGGTAAAAACACTTGCCTGCTGAAATAAGACCCTGCAGACACTGAGGTAAAAAAAAACCAAAAACAAAGAAACCCACAAAAAACCAAACCAAAAAACCACTTTTTTTTTGCCCCGAGGTCTTCATTGTGTCTTTTTGTGAGAATTAATTTCTGTCGTTAGAGCTTTCCCTGATCAGAGTTGGCCTGTGGGATTAAAGCAGGTACAGGAGGAGGACAGACGTCTCCATGCTCATTTGTCAAGTGGTCAGGCTGTTTTCTGGAGCAAGATTGGAACGTTTTGGCATGTGCTGCCTTTTTCCCATGTGGAAATACGCAGGCTCAGATGCAGAAATCAGCTCCGTGGTGCTCACAAGGGATGGAGGGATTCTCAGGAGGAGCCGAGAACCCATTCCCAGCAGTGAAGCAGAGTTGGGGGAGTTTTAGAAGAGCCTTTGTGCAAATGTTGGGATCCATTGTAAGAGAATCTGGACTGGAAATGCAGTTGTTTCTGAGTGTCTAAAAATGGGCCAGAAATTGGAACTCTGGGGAGCTGAATTCTTTTGAAGGTCACGTCCTAAGTGTTTCAGATAACAATTTCCTCTAACACCTTGAGGAGGAAACCTGGCTTTTCATTACTGAGTCAGCTGATTCACCTCACCACCTTCCAGAGACGGCACAGAAATGGATAATTATGCTCAGCTCTTGTAATTGTATTTTTCATGAGTAGGTACTGAGGCAATGAGGCATTTCAGGAAGTCAATATCGGTGCAGTTGTTTTACACTTGGAGAAACTGAGGCAGAAAGGCGTGGGCAAGGTCATTCAGTTCCCCCTGTGGATACAGCCCAGCACTGTGAGCTCCTTTAACTAATAATCATGCTAAATAATCATGCTGAGACAGTCTGATGTGGACATTAGATCTTGTTTCTCCAGAAAACAGTCTGCAAAGGTATGAGCAGACCAGTTTTTGCTCATTTTCCTTGCTTTTATTCCCATTTTTCTTTCTTTCTATGTCTTTCCTTCAGAATCAAATCTTCCACTGGGAAGGAGAAAAATTCTCCTTCTGATTTTGTTTAAAAATAATTAAAGGGAGGAGTTTACTAACTATCTCTTATGATAGTAGACAAACTACCTTTGTACTTTTGGGAGAGCCCAGCCTAAGCTGAGCTCAGGATGGCTCACTGGGTACCTCTGCAGCCACTGGGGGCTTTTCTTTTTCTGAATGACTTTCATGCTTGGGCATTACAGATAGGGAACACGTGTCATCCTTTCACTGAAACAATACACCCTTCCTGTGGCTGGGAAGAAAACAGCAATGCAAAGCTCAGTTCTGTAAGGGCTGAATATTCCTGGAGGTCTTCACGTTGCCACCAGATCTGTCTTTAGTATTCCGGCAGGAGAACCACTTTGGCAAGCTCAACTTTTCCCTCTCCCGTTCTTCAGCTCACTGTAATTCTGCTTTCCCTGCTGCAGCTGCCACTTCCTTTTGTGTATTCAGTTGTAATCCAAATTTCACGCTGTCTTTGGTCACCCACTTTACTACCTACCAAAGCAGTTTTTCAGACTTCATGATAAGGAAATCTTCATCAGCGTAAAGTTGATTGCAACATCTGCACTCCCCTCCTCCTCCCCCTCCCCATCAGTGACACCATCAAGTCTGGCTCCACTGATAATGAAGGGAAAAAAAAAAAAGGAAGAAAAAAAGAAATCAGCAAGAATGAATACTGGTGTCCAAAAAAATGAAGTACATGCTGTACATACCCAGGTAAAATTACAGCATGTGAGATTTGGAAACCCTTCATGGAGTTATCAAAAGCAATGGATTAAATATGCCAGATGAACAATGATTTATTGTCTGTCTAGCTGACCCCTAACTGATGTAATCAATATGTTTATGATGCAGACTGCAAAGTGTCTGAATTGCATAGAGCACACCCTGTGACATCCTCCTCTAGCAGGAGCAAAGGCAGTTACTCCAGGCTGTTGATAATAACCACTGCTACATCCACTCATATGGTAATTTACCATCTTCTGTCTCATTCAATTAATTGATTTCCTTTATTGGCTATATGAATAATTTCCTGTGTTTTGCTATTTTTCTCTCTCAGTGAATACTTTGTGCCTTAACAGCGTTCTGTGGTAAAGGAATTTGGTAATTGAAGTGTTCGGGTCCTGAAGGGCAAGGAATGGGATATCATTTCATAACCTATGATAAATGTAGTAACAAACAGTAATCCTAATTGTGTCCTGCACATGAAGCAGCTGCTGAGATGGGTGAGCAAACCCAAGGGCTCTGTTTTCCAAGTTTCCTGTGCTGCAGGTCGAGAACCTGCAGGGTACCGAGGGATGCTGTGCCTGCCCTGTGATGGAGCAGTGCCCATCCATTGGGTTTTCCTCCATTGGGTTTTTTTCCATAGTGTGGTCAATGGGACTTTGCCAGGTAAAAAGGTGGTGGAGCACATCCATTAGGTTTTATCTGCTAATTGCATATAATTCCATCCCTACACCTCCACCCCCAAAGCTGTAATGCCACCCTGCCAGGCTTTTTTAATAGAATTCATTGGAGAAAATAATGTTTTCAAAACACATCTTTTAAATTGTGTTCAAAACCACCCAAACCTGGTTTGTGGGGCTTTTCATCTTCAAAGCAATTTGTAGCACTAGCTGATAAATATTATGTTACAGTTAATATATCAAAGCATAATGTGGTCTGTGACAGAATTGGTAGGTCATCCATCTGTGTCACATGAAAGGAACTGTTTTTCTGGTTTGGTCTGCTAGTTACCTCTTTACCAAACTAAAGGAAATAACTTTGTAGTGAATCTTCAAAGAGATGTTAGATTGCTTTCTCCTTTTCTTCTCTTCATAGGGATTTGGAATAGTTTTAAAGCATCAAAATCCCGATGTGATTGAAAAGGGTTTCACGTGCTGACCATAGTCTTTGTGCTGTTTCAGCTGTTGGGTCAGCTGTCTCACCAAAACTGATGTCAGTCTCTTGGGAAACAAATGCCTTTCTGGAAAAAAGGGGGGATATTTTATCGGGTTATCCAGATTAGGTGCAGATGCTGGCTGAAGAGGCCTCTATTTTTCAATTTCACATAACTTCAAAACTGTCCCTTTTGACATTTGCTGAACATTGTTAAAAGGATGTTAACTTATATATGAAAATTGAGGAATGGCAAGGTCACAGAGTAAACAGTTCATCTGAAAGAGCAGCATTTTTCATTCGTGTTTTTGCAGCCCATTAGATTTGTGGCTCTAATCAGTCACATGAGAAAGCTCTAAAGGCACCTGGTGATTGCAGGCACCTTTTCAAAGGTGGCCTCTAAAAAAATATACACAGCAATTAGCCCACTAAATTGACTTGCTTCCTGAAACATATTAATTCTCTGTGAATTACTTAAAGTGACTCCTTTTTAGTTTATAAACTTAAAGATTTATTGGTGATTTCATGCTCCATGTCCTCAGACTCTGGATTAAGGATAAAATTAAAGACATGAAGCCCGTGGTGAAATGGGAACAACTTCCAGCCGGGGCTGTGAAGAGTTTGGACAAATGGAGGCAAACAGTGCCCACACCCACCCTGTCAGCCTGGAGGAGTTCACTGTGACCCAAACTCTTATCCCTGTTTACATCTGTAATCTGATATTCTTGAAATGTGATAAGGAGTTCTGAAGGAAAAACACTGCTTCCATCTTCAATTACCATCCTAAAGAAAGGTTCCAAATTTCAGCTACAATAGTCTTCTTGAACTATCCTACGGTTAAGGATACTTTAAAAAAAAAATCCTTAATCCATTTTGAAGCCTTTAGTTTGAAGAATAAAAAGGAACATAAACAAGAGGGTTCAGCTGTAAGCACAGAGCAGCTATGAGAAGTGAGAGCTTGAGAACAAATCCTTGGGAAACAGATGGGCCTTGTGCTGTTTCTCTCTCTTCTAAAACCTCAGTTCTCAGCAGATCATCTCGTGGTCTGTTAACTCCAAACATTTGAAGGGCAGATGCTTCTCGGCCTTTCGGAAAACACAAGCACTGCTAGTGAAAGAGTTGCCGTTATAATAGATACAACTTTATCTCCAGCCAAGTATTTTGTGCCTCTTGCCAGCATTTTTTTGCTGTGGTGAGGGAGCAGAGAAAATGGATTTGATAGCCAGGTATCTTGTCTTGGACTCATTCTTGTTTCCGCTGTTGCCTTACACACGTTTCTCTTCTATCTGATGAAAAGTGTTGTACTCATTTTTATTTCCTTATTATGCTAAGAATTAAACTTTGAGAACAGCGGCTGTTGCATTCACTAGGAACTGAATTCTTTAACTATAAAATTATGTTCTGCGTATTCATGAAAATGGATCAATTAAAGTCAAGGAGACTACTCACATGAGCAAATGCTAATTAACAAAACTGATGCTCTAATGAAGAGAACACGATAATGTTGCAGATAGATTCTGAATATTAAACATACTTTGCTCGGCAGCAGTAGAGGTGTTTACTCCATAGTATATGAGCAGTTTATTAAATTTCTGGTTGGAAATAAATGCTTTGGGTTGGTTCTCTAATTGGTAAATGTTCTGTACTTTTAGACTCGAGTGCTGTCTGGAGCAGTTACGATGCATCCTAAGTGTGCTCCTAAGTCAGTGCTGATCCACAGATTGCTGATACCATCTAACTAAGCCAGACAGGTGGCTTTGCTGCAATAAGAACTTAAGATATTTCTTGCCCAGCTGGTGGGGGAAAAAAAAAGAGCTGTCTTTTTTTTTTCCCTCTGAAAAAATAAAATTAAAAAAAGCTCAAAAAGCCTAATAATATAAAGAAGGGACATCTATTATCACATGTAAGTCAGTGGGAGAGAGTCTTTAGAACAGCCTGGTAGCTGGATTTTCACATTAATTTATCTTCCTATTCGTGGAAATTCTACTTTCATCACCAAGTGAACTTGGTGCTAATTAATTAAATATGAACTATTGATTAATGTATGAAGAACAGTGAAAGCTGTGGCTACAGGACTGGTCTATTTTCAGAGACTTTTCTGTATTCTCCCTAATATCATCTTAATATTTCATAGTTCAGGTCTGAATTAGGAGAAGTAAACAACCGCTCCAAGGGAGATGGGAGGTGGTCCCAGCGCTGGTTTTGCAGCAGGGCTGGGAAGAGCCCAGAGCTGAAATGGGGCCAAGGTTTGGGGGCCCTGGGGTGCCCTGGCTCCTGCCCAGCCCCAGCTCTGCACCCATGGCTGGGTGCCTTTGCACAGGGCAGGGGTGGCATTGAGGAGAGCAGGACACCCAGGAGAAGTGCCTGGAGGAGGAGCTGGATCAGATCATCTGATCATCAGATCATCATCTCTGGCTCTTTTGGGGCAGGGCTGGGGAGGGTGGGGGCAGGACGGGCAGCAGAGACAAGAAGCACTCAGGAGGGATGAGCTGGGTGCTCTCTGCTCTGCTGCCTCCCCTCCTCTGCTCCTCCACCGTCCTTCACTTCTCATTTCCACTTCTTTTTTTCAAAGGGGGAGGTGGGAGGGGAAGAAACCCAGCAAGTCTTGTTGTCCAAACCTTCCGTGTGCTGCTGGCATCACCTAAATCCAGGCTTGTCCTTCTGACCTGAAGCCTGGTTGAACTTGGAATCACGAAATCACGAGGGAAGTGCCTCTGGCAGAGGTTCTCTCTCATGCATCAAGCAGGAGAGGTGGGATGTGTTACATGAGGATATTGAGCTGTGACAGACCCTGAAAATTGGGATCCTGGGAAGAAATTCTCTCCATTTGTATTTAAAACAGCAGATTTGTTTGAAAGGACTGCTAACTTTGGGATATTACATGTTGCATTACAATTACATATTACAATGTTAACATTATGTGTTATTTGGGCACCAAATCCATGGAAAATGTGACCAGCACTATTGCTGAGGAGCCAGCCACAACATGTTGCATGTTGCTTCTCACACAAGTAGGTTGTTACTTCTGATTTCTAAAGTAACTTTTTTATGGTAATCCGAGTCTTTTACAGCCTGAGCACTGAACAGAGAGACAGAAAGGGCCATAATGAAATAAAGTGTGGGAAAAGATTTTTTTAAAAAGCAAAAGTAAAAAAAATACCTAAATGCCTACAAAAGCTATTTTTTTTCAGTAGGTAATGCATTCCTGTAAGTTTACGTTTTGTCTTTGCATTTTCTTGAGAAAATAGTAAAGATCATAACACAGTGCAGTATCAAGCAAAACTAAATTATCCCATGGCATGCATGGTTAAAAGTGTATCCTGACTGCTGTCCTGCCACATCCACATTCTTGCAAGCCCGTTCCCAAGATGTTCAACACATTCAAAACACTAAAGAGCCACGATTCCATTGATGTCTAATGAAGCTCACCACACAAAGGCTTTCCTTAAAGAAGTTCTTTGAGGCTGAAGTGACAGACAGATGTCAAGGTGATGCTGTGAGTGCGAGATGAAAAACTGAAAGCAAACAAATTACTTAAGTCATTTATGGGATGTGATTTGGCCCAACCTTGAAGTCTTTTGTGGGTGGGTTGGAGTGCTATCAATCACCCCTGACACATGTTATTTGTGCATAATTGTAAGTTATTGACCCAATACTCAGCAAGAAGGGCTCTGTGCATGCTTAGCATTGTTTGATCCCAGCTTCATCTGTCATTGAGACATAATGAACCAAATATTGCATATTTCTGTTCTCCACGCAGATAGGACTTACAGGTATCCCCCCTATAATCTCTAATTGCCCTAATACCAATCCACAGAAGGCTAAACCTCTCTCCCCAAGCTAATCCATCCCAGCACTGCCAGGAGACAACAGCTTTTAGTCCAGGAGGAGAAACACCCAGCTTTGAGCAGGGATTTCCAAGGTGATGCATGGTGGTGCTGTGCTGGCGCTGGCTCTGGTGGCAGCGTGCCTTTGATGCATGGTCTGTCACGGAGCTGCCCACACCCAGGCTTTCAGATCTTCATAAGCCTGGGAGATGAAAGGTAATTTCAGGGCTGTGATGAACAGCAGAACCTCGGCTGGTCAGCTCCGAGGGCCCTGCGGTGCTAATTAAGATCTCAGATGTCTCGGTGACCTTGGCTCTGCTGCCACGTGTGTGAAGGGACACAGGTGGGGCAGACAGAGGGGGTGTAATCTGACATTCTGAGTGTCAGCTCGTTAAGAAAAAAGGCATTGGAAGGAGTTGGATGGCAAAAAAAGGATTTGTAAAGTTACTGAATGAAGTAAGGACACGGGGTCTGAGCCATGATCTGCTGAAGTCAAGGCAATCTTGACCTAAGGAGGGTTTTATTATGGTTAAAGAAAGAAAAATTAAATCTTTCTGTTCGCTGCAGACAGTGATGTTGGTGCCTGTTTTTCCAATGATAGTGTTTTGTGTTTTACAGCAAAGCCTCTATGCCTCTTTTCAAGGAAATCTCAATAGGAGTTGAACTTATATATTTTACAGAGTTTTGGGGGATAAAAATACCAACTTCTTTCATTTGCTGGGAATGCTCTGTCTAACAAGTCCCCTTTTCCATTTTTTATTATTTTTACAGTAACATCTATAAAAAAAGCAAATTAAAATATTTAAACACAACACTGAAAACATTTGTTCGTGCCTGCTGGCCGCCTTCCAACCTGTGTAATTAAATCTTGCAGTCTGTTACCTAAATACTTCCCACAGTTCCTACTCAGTGCAGTCCCTTCCCTGAGTTTCTGGCCCCAGCCAGTTTTACTCCTGCTTTGCACTGCGGCACAGCTGCCACTTTGGATCACAGGGATGGCTGCATTTCTTTGGGAAAACTGACTCTCATATATAAATAATTGTTAAAGTGCTTTGGAAACCTCCCTGGGGTGAAGAGCACCATTGAAAAATAATAAGCCTTTCAAATACATTATTAATATTGATCCAGTTGCTGATCACAGTCCAGCCCAGGGACAGGGGGAAGGTTACTCTTCACTCTGTGTTAGATCCTGGAACTTATATAACCTGGCTGAGACACCAAGCCCTACCCCAGTGTTTTCTGTGAGACTGGACAAATCATTTATCCCTTCGTGCCTCACCAGCCCCCACCTTGGACTTCTTGCTCCATGGCTTATTTAATATATATTTTTATACTTTGCAGAACGAGGGGTTTTTGTTAGTGTGGGTGGCCCATTCTCTGTGCTGTTGAGGTGGAAACCATGAAGTCAGGCTGAAGCGAGCAACCAGAAAGTCCTTGTATCTGGGCTCAGTTTATGGTACCCTCCTTGTCACTCCACTTCGCAGGTGAACACAGATATTTTTCTAAATTAGAAATGACAAAGTATTTCTCACATTGAACACAAAGGATCACCCAGCAGACTTGTTTGTTCTGCACTCATTTCCTGTTGCACAGTGCAGGCATTTAAGCTGTGTCCACTGCCAGGATTTTTATCCTTCTTCACCCCTTAGATACTCTTTTGTAACCTTGGAAAGCAATTTGTAACGCATGTGAATGTGCAGAAAATACTCAGTGCTGATTCCCATACAGCAGAGCAGTTACTTATAGCTGTCCTTTAGTTTGAGTGAAGTCCTTCACTTTATGCTCAGATTAACCAATGTTCCAACTGAATTTGATGTTATCTCTCTTTTATTGATGTGAATTATTTATAGCAGAACTGTTGAATCATCAAAACGCGATTTCTGAGACTATTATTTATGCTAAGATATTAATCCCATGTTCCTATTAAGATTTATCCCTCTGTTCCTCGTTCTGGATTCCTGAATTAAATTTAATTATTCCATCTTTCTCTTTTGCTGTTGAAGTGCAGTTAGGTTCGTAAAGTAGAAATATTGGCTTGTGGGTGACTGTGTTGAGGTCAAACACAAAATCTGTCTTCCCCGCTTTCCCGTAGGTGTGGATTTGAATTTTTATCACAACCAAAGGCAGCTCATGGGTAGCACCAGGGTTAAAGATAAACTTCTTCTATACATGGGATTTTTCTGGACACGCGGGTGCAATATTTGGATTGCTCCAGATGGAGTCACTTACATTCATTCTCTCCAAAGGGGACTTTTGGTTATTGTTGGGAGAGAGCTCAGGTGATACCACAGGTGTAGCCCTGCAGTTTTGCTTCTTCCTCAGCATCCTACTTGTGCCCCTT